>OY812998.1:77920918-77925918 GCA_963681545.1 Germaria angustata | reverse complement strand
TTTATATTTATATTTATATTTATATTTATATTTATATTTATATTTATATTTATATTTATATTTATATTTATATTTATATTTATATTTATATTTATATTTATATTTATATTTATATTTATATTTATATTTATATTTATATTTATATTTATATTTATATTTATATTTATATTTATATTTATATTTATATTTATATTTATATTTATATTTATATTTATATTTATATTTATATTTATATTTATATTTATATTTATATTTATATTTATATTTATATTTATATTTATATTTATATTTATATTTATATTTATATTTATATTTATATTTATATTTATATTTATATTTATATTTATATTTATATTTATATTTATATTTATATTTATATTTATATTTATATTTATATTTATATTTATATTTATATTTATATTTATATTTATATTTATATTTATATTTATATTTATATTTATATTTATATTTATATTTATATTTATATTTATATTTATATTTATATTTATATTTATATTTATATTTATATTTATATTTATATTTATATTTATATTTATATTTATATTTATATTTATATTTATATTTATATTTATATTTATATTTATATTTATATTTATATTTATATTTATATTTATATTTATATTTATATTTATATTTATATTTATATTTATATTTATATTTATATTTATATTTATATTTATATTTATATTTATATTTATATTTATATTTATATTTATATTTATATTTATATTTATATTTATATTTATATTTATATTTATATTTATATTTATATTTATATTTATATTTATATTTATATTTATATTTATATTTATATTTATATTTATATTTATATTTATATTTATATTTATATTTATATTTATATTTATATTTATATTTATATTTATATTTATATTTATATTTATATTTATATTTATATTTATATTTATATTTATATTTATATTTATATTTATATTTATATTTATATTTATATTTATATTTATATTTATATTTATATTTATATTTATATTTATATTTATATTTATATTTATATTTATATTTATATTTATATTTATATTTATATTTATATTTATATTTATATTTATATTTATATTTATATTTATATTTATATTTATATTTATATTTATATTTATATTTATATTTATATTTATATTTATATTTATATTTATATTTATATTTATATTTATATTTATATTTATATTTATATTTATATTTATATTTATATTTATATTTATATTTATATTTATATTTATATTTATATTTATATTTATATTTATATTTATATTTATATTTATATTTATATTTATATTTATATTTATATTTATATTTATATTTATATTTATATTTATATTTATATTTATATTTATATTTATATTTATATTTATATTTATATTTATATTTATATTTATATTTATATTTATATTTATATTTATATTTATATTTATATTTATATTTATATTTATATTTATATTTATATTTATATTTATATTTATATTTATATTTATATTTATATTTATATTTATATTTATATTTATATTTATATTTATATTTATATTTATATTTATATTTATATTTATATTTATATTTATATTTATATTTATATTTATATTTATATTTATATTTATATTTATATTTATATTTATATTTATATTTATATTTATATTTATATTTATATTTATATTTATATTTATATTTATATTTATATTTATATTTATATTTATATTTATATTTATATTTATATTTATATTTATATTTATATTTATATTTATATTTATATTTATATTTATATTTATATTTATATTTATATTTATATTTATATTTATATTTATATTTATATTTATATTTATATTTATATTTATATTTATATTTATATTTATATTTATATTTATATTTATATTTATATTTATATTTATATTTATATTTATATTTATATTTATATTTATATTTATATTTATATTTATATTTATATTTATATTTATATTTATATTTATATTTATATTTATATTTATATTTATATTTATATTTATATTTATATTTATATTTATATTTATATTTATATTTATATTTATATTTATATTTATATTTATATTTATATTTATATTTATATTTATATTTATATTTATATTTATATTTATATTTATATTTATATTTATATTTATATTTATATTTATATTTATATTTATATTTATATTTATATTTATATTTATATTTATATTTATATTTATATTTATATTTATATTTATATTTATATTTATATTTATATTTATATTTATATTTATATTTATATTTATATTTATATTTATATTTATATTTATATTTATATTTATATTTATATTTATATTTATATTTATATTTATATTTATATTTATATTTATATTTATATTTATATTTATATTTATATTTATATTTATATTTATATTTATATTTATATTTATATTTATATTTATATTTATATTTATATTTATATTTATATTTATATTTATATTTATATTTATATTTATATTTATATTTATATTTATATTTATATTTATATTTATATTTATATTTATATTTATATTTATATTTATATTTATATTTATATTTATATTTATATTTATATTTATATTTATATTTATATTTATATTTATATTTATATTTATATTTATATTTATATTTATATTTATATTTATATTTATATTTATATTTATATTTATATTTATATTTATATTTATATTTATATTTATATTTATATTTATATTTATATTTATATTTATATTTATATTTATATTTATATTTATATTTATATTTATATTTATATTTATATTTATATTTATATTTATATTTATATTTATATTTATATTTATATTTATATTTATATTTATATTTATATTTATATTTATATTTATATTTATATTTATATTTATATTTATATTTATATTTATATTTATATTTATATTTATATTTATATTTATATTTATATTTATATTTATATTTATATTTATATTTATATTTATATTTATATTTATATTTATATTTATATTTATATTTATATTTATATTTATATTTATATTTATATTTATATTTATATTTATAATATTTATCAAATTTGTTATTCGAGATATTCTCCAAAATAACTATTTTAATATGTTATTGTTTGTTGTTGGCTTAGCTAGGTATATGCCTGCATTTCATTGGCGCTAACCAAATCATCAGTACCCTTTTAGCCAAATCATGATTGAAAGCATTCAAAGCTCGTATACTTATGCAAACAATTACAAATATATATGAGAATTCTATCAGAACTCTATCATATTTTACTATTTGTAATCAACAAAAACAAAAGTATAAATAGCTATAGAAGCTTTTGTACAATCACAACACAACAAACAATTATAATTGACTTGCGTCCTTTTGTTTTTTCTTTTTACGCCTTTATACAATTAATCGCCCGTTGGGTGATAATGAAAGTATCTATAAGGCAATGAAAAAACAAAATTTATAATAACAATATTTATCAAATTTGTTATTCGAGATATTCTCCAAAATAACTATTTTAATATGTTATTCTTTGTTGTTGGCTTAGCTAGGTATATGCCTGCATTTCATTGGCGCTAACCAAATCATCAGTACCCTTTTAGCCAAATCATGATTGAAAGCATTCAAAGCTCGTATACTTATGCAAACAATTACAAATATATATGAGAATTCTATCAGAACTCTATCATATTTTACTATTTGTAATCAACAAAAACAAAAGTATAAATAGCTATAGAAGCTTTTGTACAATCACAACACAACAAACAATTATAATTGACTTGCGTCCTTTTGTTTTTTCTTTTTACGCCTTTATACAATTAATCGCCCGTTGGGTGATAATGAAAGTATCTATAAGGCAATGAAAAAACAAAATTTATAATAACAATATTTATCAAATTTGTTATTCGAGATATTCTCCAAAATAACTATTTTAATATGTTATTGTTTGTTGTTGGCTTAGCTAGGTATATGCCTGCATTTCATTGGCGCTAACCAAATCATCAGTACCCTTTTAGCCAAATCATGATTGAAAGCATTCAAAGCTCGTATACTTATGCAAACAATTACAAATATATATGAGAATTCTATCAGAACTCTATCATATTTTACTATTTGTAATCAACAAAAACAAAAGTATAAATAGCTATAGAAGCTTTTGTACAATCACAACACAACAAACAATTATAATTGACTTGCGTCCTTTTGTTTTTTCTTTTTACGCCTTTATACAATTAATCGCCCGTTGGGTGATAATGAAAGTATCTATAAGGCAATGAAAAAACAAAATTTATAATAACAATATTTATCAAATTTGTTATTCGAGATATTCTCCAAAATAACTATTTTAATATGTTATTGTTTGTTGTTGGCTTAGCTAGGTATATGCCTGCATTTCATTGGCGCTAACCAAATCATCAGTACCCTTTTAGCCAAATCATGATTGAAAGCATTCAAAGCTCGTATACTTATGCAAACAATTACAAATATATATGAGAATTCTATCAGAACTCTATCATATTTTACTATTTGTAATCAACAAAAACAAAAGTATAAATAGCTATAGAAGCTTTTGTTTGTTGTGTTGTGATTGTACAAAAGCTTCTATAGCTATTTATACTTTTGTTTTTGTTGATTACAAATAGTAAAATATGATAGAGTTCTGATAGAATTCTCATATATATTTGTAATTGTTTGCATAAGTATACGAGCTTTGAATGCTTTCAATCATGATTTGGCTAAAAGGGTACTGATGATTTGGTTAGCGCCAATGAAATGCAGGCATATACCTAGCTAAGCCAACAACAAACAATAACATATTAAAATAGTTATTTTGGAGAATATCTCGAATAACAAATTTGATAAATATTGTTATTATAAATTTTGTTTTTTCATTGCCTTATAGATACTTTCATTATCACCCAACGGGCGATTAATTGTATAAAGGCGTAAAAAGAAAAAACAAAAAG
>OY812998.1:77648554-77920718 GCA_963681545.1 Germaria angustata | reverse complement strand
TATATATTATATATTATATATTATATATTATATATTATATATTATATAAGAGACCTAGGAGGAGATATCCTAGTGGGGGGCGATGTTAACTCTAGAGCAGTGGAATGGGGAATGCCGACTACTAACTCAAGAGGAAAAAGGATAATTGAACTAGCAGCGAGAAGTGGATTGATAGTCGCTAACGTTGGAAACGTTCCCACTTTCAGGAGACCACAGTGTGAGGGTACAATACCAGATGTGACATTGGTGTCTGAAAGATTGGCCGGGAGAGTTCTGAACTGGAAAGTTCTCGATATATACACGGCCAGTGATCACCAGTACATATCATACTCCCTCCAGACAAACACCCTTACACATCAAGGAAGCACAAGTGGTGGCACTCGCAGATGGAACGTGGGCAAGTTGGACACATCTGCGCTCGTGGCAGAGGTTGACTACCAAATAGGAAGACAGGAATTAGGAGAAGATGCCGTAAATATATCTAACCAAGTCATGAATATCATTCGAATGGGCTGTGACAAAGCAATGCCAAAAACGAGAAAGCGGAACAAATATAAAACCGCTGTATATTGGTGGAACAGCACAATAGAAGAAGAAAGGCGTAATTGTATACGACAGCGTCGAAAATATACTAGGGCAAGGCGTAGAGGCACTGCAGATGCAGAGCATGCTGAATACAAGGAAGCAAAAAAGAGGTTGGGAAGAGCCATACAGAATAGTAAAAGACAACAATTCGAGGAGCTCAGGGAAGATATTAATAGGGACCCATGGGGCCTTGGATATAAATTAGTCATGAAGAAGCTTGGGTTTAAAAACCCCGCGCAGGAGATGGACGAAAGGACAATGGAGAATATAGTGACAACACTCTTTCCTAAGCACGGCTTAAGGAATGACAGCTACAACACGGAGGATGTGGCAACACAAACCCAGTTTATCCCATTCACCGTAGAAGAACTAAGGGCAGCAGCTCTAACCCTCAAGAATGGAAAGGCCCCTGGACCTGATGGAATACCAGCCGAGGTGGTGAAGAAAATTGCAATTACTCGACCAAGATTGCTTTTAGAAATGTATAATAGCTGCCTGAGGGAAGGCGTTTTTCCAGAGCCGTGGAAAAAACAAAAGCTAGTGCTTATAAGCAAAGGAAAAGGAGAACCACACCTGCCATCATCATACAGACCACTCTGTATGCTGGATTCGGCAGGAAAACTATTGGAGAAACTACTCAAGCCCCGCCTAGAAGAAGCTATCAATAGGGGGGGTGGCTTATCCAGGAGACAATATGGATTTCGGCCAGGCAGGTGTACAATAGATGCCGTGAAGGAGATAACAGATGTTGTCAAAGTTGTCCAGCAGAGAAACCATTTCAGCAGGCCCGTGGTTCTTCTCGCCACTCTCGACGTAAGGAATGCTTTCAATAGCCTAAGATGGGCAGACGTGTTGAAAGCCTTAAAGAGAAATTTCGCAGTGCCAACATATCTAATGAAGATAATTGGTAACTATTTGAAAGACAGGGTTCTCTTATACGACACCAAGGAGGGCCCGAAAAGTATGGTCGTCACCTCGGGAGCGGCACAAGGCTCGATTTTAGGACCAGATTTGTGGAACGCGAGCTATGATGAAATCCTGAGAATCGAAATGCCAGAGGACACATTCTTAGTTGGCTACGCAGATGACATCGCAGCAGTCATCACAGCTAGGAGCACGGACGATGCCCAGAGGAGACTCAGACAAGTGATGATAAGAACCAGGGCCTGGCTGGACTCACATGGGCTGGAGCTAGCCACACACAAAATGGAGTTGGTGTTTCTCACAGGACGGCACATGCCAACCAAGATAGAAATGCGGTTCGAGGATGTTTTAATAACCACCAAGGAAAGCGTGAACTACTTAGGTATAAGGATGGATAGGAGGTTGACATACTCACAACACATTCAATATGTATCCACAAAAGCGGCAAAGATAACGGCACAGTTGAGCAGATTAATGGCGAATGTTGGAGGACCTCTATCATGCAAAAGGAAGCTGCTGATGGAAGCATGCAACAGTGTCCTTTTGTACGGATGTGAAATCTGGGCAGACACGCTGAGTACCAAAAGAAGAGCAAATGCATTACTCTCAGTGCAGAGGACAGCGGCGTTGCGCGTGGCATCGGCATACCGCACAGTATCGGCATCCGCTGTCTTTGTGATAGCAGGCATGCTTCCAATCGACCTTCACGCAGTGGAACGCAAGAGAGTATTTATCACAAGACGATCTACAGCGGACACAATGCCTTTGCCAGATGCTAGGCAGGCAACTATTGAAAGATGGCAAGCACTATTGAGCGAAGATAGGAACGGTAGATGGACAGCCAAACTTATACCAGATATACGGAAATGGATGGAAAGAAAACACGGAGAGGTGAACTATTACCTGACACAGATGCTCTCCGGACACGGCTATTTTAGAAAATATTTGCACAGAATGGGAAAGTGCAGTACACCATTTTGTTTGTACGAAGAAAGCGATATAGTTGACGATGCGTAACACACGTTTTTCTCCTGCCAACGCTGGGTCATAAGCCGACAACAAGTGGAGATGCAAATCGGTTTGATCACAACGGCAAACCTTGTTGACAAGATGACAAGTAATGCGGAGGCGTGGAACGCAGTGGCAACGTACGTCAAATGTGTGCTTCGAGCTAAGAATAAAGATCTGGATAGAGCACACAGCAGCTTGGGATAGGCTAGGACAGCGACTAAGCTAGACAAAGGAGAAGAGAAAAAAAAAACAAACAAAAAAGCGGGTGCCTGGACGCAGGCATGCGGAAGGCGGTCTCCTGACCAAGGAGGGAGCCACCTCGAAGTAATGCGAAAGCGGTCCCGAGGTGGAAGTATCTCCCAAAGAGATGAGGTGGGGTTTTAGTCGGTATGCCCATATGGGAGAGCCCGACATATCATAGTGGGTGACGATCCACTATGAATGCAGTAATGCATTTCCCCAGCTCACCCGCAAAAAAAAAAAAAAATTATATATTATATATTATATATTATATATTATATATTATATATTATATATTATATATTATATATTATATATTATATATTATATATTATATATTATATATTATATATTATATATTATATATTATATATTATATATTATATATTATATATTATATATTATATATTATATATTATATATTATATATTATATATTATATATTATATATTATATATTATATATTATATATTATATATTATATATTATATATTTTATATTATATATTATATATTATATATTATATATTATATATTATATATTTTATATTATATATTATATATTATATATTATATATTATATATTATATATTATATATTATATATTATATATTATATATTATATATTATATATTATATATTATATATTATATATTATATATTATATATTATATATTATATATTATATATTATATATTATATATTATATATTATATATTATATATTATATATTATATATATTATATATTATATATTATATATTATATATTATATATTATATATTATATATTATATATTATATATTATATATTATATATTATATATTATATATTATATATTATATATTATATATTATATATTATATATTATATATTATATATTATATATTATATATTATATATTATATATTATATATTATATATTATATATTATATATTTTATATATTATATATTATATATTATATATTATATATTATATATTATATATTATATATTATATATTATATATTATATATTATATATTATATATTATATATTATATATTATATATTATATATTATATATTATATATTATATATTATATATTATATATTATATATTATATATTATATATTATATATTATATATTATATATTATATATTATATATTATATATTATATATTATATATTATATATTATATATTATATATTATATATTATATATTATATATTATATATTATATATTATATATTATATATTATATATTATATATTATATATTATATATTATATATTATATATTATATATTATATATTATATATTATATATTATATATTATATATTATATATTATATATTATATATTATATATTATATATTATATATTATATATTATATATTATATATTATATATTATATATTATATATTATATATTATATATTATATATTATATATTATATATTATATATTATATATTATATATTATATATTATATATTATATATTATATATTATATATTATATATTATATATTATATATTATATATTATATATTATATATTATATATTATATATTATATATTATATATTATATATTATATATTATATATTATATATTATATATTATATATTATATATTATATATTATATATTATATATTATATATTATATATTATATATTATATATTATATATTATATATTATATATTATATATTATATATTATATATTATATATTATATATTATATATTATATATTATATATTATATATTATATATTATATATTATATATTATATATTATATATTATATATTATATATTATATATTATATATTATATATTATATATTATATATTATATATTATATATTATATATTATATATTATATATTATATATTATATATTATATATTATATATTATATATTATATATTATATATTATATATTATATATTACATATTATATATTATATATTATATATTATATATTATATATTATGTATTATATATTATATATTACATATTATATATTATATATTATATATTATATATTATGTATTATATATTATATATTACATATTATATATTATATATTATATATTATATATTATATATTATATATTATATATTATATATTATATATTATATATTATATATTATATATTATATATTATATATTATATATTATATATTATATATTATATATTATATATTATATATTATATATTATATATTATATATTATATATTATATATTATATATTATATATTATATATTATATATTATATATTATATATTATATATTATATATTATATATTATATATTATATATTATATATTATATATTATATATTATATATTATATATTATATATTATATATTATATATTATATATTATATATTATATATTATATATTATATATTATATATTATATATTATATATTATATATTATATATTATATATTATATATTATATATTATATATTATATATTATATATTATATATTATATATTATATATTATATATTATATATTATATATTATATATTATATATTATATATTATATATTATATATTATATATTATATATATATATTATATATTATATATTATATATTATATATTATATATTATATATTATATATTATATATTATATATTATATATTATATATTATATATTATATATTATATATTATATATTATATATTATATATTATATATTATATATTATATATTATATATTATATATTATATATTATATATTATATATTATATATTATATATTATATATTATATATTATATATTATATATTATATATTATATATTATATATTATATATTATATATTATATATTATATATTATATATTATATATTATATATTATATATTATATATTATATTTATATATTATATATTATATATTATATATTATATATTATATATTATATATTATATATTATATATTATATATTATATATTATATATTATATATTATATATTATATATTATATATTATATATTATATATTATATATTATATATTATATATTATATATTATATATTATATATTATATATTATATATTATATATTATATATTATATATTATATATTATATATTATATATTATATATTATATATTATATATTATATATTATATATATTATATATTACATATTATATATTATATATTATATATTATATATTATATATTATATATTATATATTATATATTACATATTATATATTATATATTATATATTATATATTATATATTATATATTATATATTATATATTATATATTATATATTATATATTATATATTATATATTATATATTATATATTTATATATTATATATTATATATTATATATTATATATTATATATTATATATTATATATTATATATTATATATTATATATTATATATTATATATTATATATTATATATTATATATTATATATTATATATTATATATTATATATATTATATTATATATTATATATTATATATTATATATTATATATTATATATTATATATTATATATTATATATTATATATTATATATTATATATTATATATTATATATTATATATTATATATTATATATTATATATTATATATTATATATTATATATTATATATTATATATTATATATTATATATTATATATTATATATTATATATTATATATTATATATTATATATTATATATTATATATTATATATTATATATTATATATTATATATTATATATTATATATTATATATTATATATTATATATTATATATTATATATTATATATTATATATTATATATTATATATTATATATTATATATTATATATTATATATTATATATTATATATTATATATTATATATTATATATTATATATTATATATTATATATTATATATTATATATTATATATTATATATTATATATTATATATTATATATTATATATTATATATTATATGTTATATATTATATATTATATATTATATATTATATATTATATATTATATATTATATATTATATATTATATATTATATATTATATATTATATATTATATATTATATATTATATATTATATATTATATATTATATATTATATATTATATATTATATATTATATATTATATATTATATATTATATATTATATATTATATATTATATATTATATATTGTATATTATATATTATTATATTATATATTATATATTATATATTATATATTATATATTATATATTATATATTATATATTATATATTATATATTATATATTATATATTATATATTATATATTATATATTATATATTATATATTATATATTATATATTATATATTATATATTATATATTATATATTATATATTATATATTATATATTATATATTATATATTATATATTATATATTATATATTATATATTATATATTATATATTATATATTATATATTATATATTATATATTATATATTATATATTATATATTATATATTATATATTATATATTATATATTATATATTATATATTATATATTATATATTATATATTATATATTATATATTATATATTATATATTATATATTATATATTATATATTATATATTATATATTATATATTATATATTATATATTATATATTATATATTATATATTATATATTATATATTATATATTATATATTATATATTATATATTATATATTATATATTATATATTATATATTATATATTATATATTATATATTATATATTATATATTATATATTATATATTATATATTATATATTATATATTATATATTATATATTATATATTATATATTATATATTATATATTATATATTATATATTATATATTATATATTTATTTATGTTTATCTTTCATAATGAACTTTTCCTTTTACCATTTGCATATTTACAGAATAATATTCAGGATGATTTAAGTAAGTCTCGTCATGATTTTTGGTTCAATCTACTGCCCCTGTGAGACCTCCTACAAAAGTTGAGGATGATGAAGCATAGTTCTCCTATGCAATTTTGGGCACTGTTTGAGTCATTAAAAACTCACATTTTCAAAAAACATATTTCCATTGATTGCAGCCGTTACACGATGCGGGCAACGACTTATTGATAACTGATTCATCGATATTCCCTACGGTTTCCCAAAAGGCCGCTAATAGCAGCCGGTTGCGTAAAAATTAAAAGCAGCTAGTAGCTAGTAAAATGAATCAAAATTTATACCAGTGTTGTGATATATAAAAATATATGACTTATTTTTTTCTATTGAAATGTCCGTAATCCTCGAACCTTATAATTCGCCATCCATTTGAGAAGCTAGCTCCCTACCAAGTGCGGCGTTAATCAATAAAGTTCCTTTAACTCATTTAATGTCAGATCGAATGGGTTGTCCGAATCCCGAGAGCACTTAAATCGACTGTTAGAGCATTGAAAATAGGGTGATCCAGCTATAATTTATATGCTAAATATTCCAGGGCCATTTAAATATAAAAAAGTTAACCTGTTTTTGTCAAAATAAAGTTACTTAATAAAATTACAGTAGCAATTTTAAAATCAAGATATTTTATATTCTCGACTTTTTCAATAGCTTCATTATTAATTTTAAATATTGAGTTGCCCGACATATTTACTTCTTTTAATATTATTTTATTTTCATTTAGTTTCAATTTATTCATATTTAACCAGGTACTAATTTTTTTAACATCATGTATCAATTTACTTCAACACTCTTCATATGTTTGTCCGACTGAATACCCGTAAACTAAAGTATCATCCGCATAAAGCATTACGATTATAATAAACTTATCAATAACATATGGCATATCGTGTATATATAGAGAACAGTAATGCACCCATAATTGATATTTGGGCAACATTAAAGTTATTTTTTACTTCACTTCATTTAATTCCATCTGCTTTTTTATATGCCTTCTATTTTCCAGATAAGATTTGAACCACCTTAATTCGATACCTTGTATACCATACATGTACAATTTCTCTACCATCATATATCTGCTGATTGTTTCAAAAGCCCGTTTAAGATCAGGGAAGACTACCATAATTTTTTTTTATATTCTCCAATCATTCATTAAATGTAAAGCATTTGTAGTTTCACACGAAAAAAATTTTCGAAACCAGATTGATATTTTAATAATAATTAATTGTCTTCAATATATTTTTCCAATTGCACTTTTACTACTTTTTCAAAAAAAGTTCGAATATTTTTAAGGAATTAATTGGCCTAAATTGCTCACATTTATTTGTTTTATAAATTTTTTCTCTTGGTCTTCCGGGAGCACTTCCGTTTCCATTGATTTATTTACTATATATTTAGTAAAATTATTCTCGCAACATTTCAGTTTTCGAGTATAATTTTTGTTAATACTTTAGTATAGTGAGGTTCTTTTACAATACTTTTCAATTCGTACAATGTTATTACACTAAGTTTAAAGTTTTTATTTGTTAACGGTATGTTATTTATGTATTTCACACTTTGGATTGATTCTCTGAATAAATTAATACTGTCTATAAAGTATTAATTCAACGAATTAGCTATTTGATTCTTATTATTATATTCTACTTGATTAACTACAACAAATGTTATCATATTTTTATATGTTTTAAGAACCACATTTGCTTTTCGTCTTTGGAACTGCTTATTTGATTATTTACAAATTTATTTTTCTCATTTTTTATTTTGGTTTTGTATATATTTCTAATGGCTCTGTAGTTTTCTCATACATAATTCGTATTTTAAAATTTTTCTATTTGATATTTATTGATTTTTTTTCTCTTTTTGTTACACTTATTTCATGGTTATACCATTTGCTAACATTATTTTCTTCTAATATTATATTGTTTGTTGTTGGCTTAGCTAGTTATATGCCTGCATTTCATTGGCGCTAACCAAATCATCAGTACCCTTTAGCCAAATCATGATTGAAAGCATTCAAACCTTGTATACTTAAGCCACAGACTACAAACACTATATGAGAATTCAAACAGAACTCAATCATATTTTTCTATTTGTAATCAAGAAAACACAAATGTATAAATAGCTTTAGAATGCTTTTGTACAATCACAACACAACAAACAATTATAATTGACTTGCGTCTTTTTTTTTTTTTTTCTAAAATATGATTGAGTTCTGTTTGAATTCTCATATAGTGTTTGTAGTCTGTGGCTTAAGTATACAAGGTTTGAATGCTTTCAATCATGATTTGGCTAAAGGGTACTGATGATTTGTTTAGCGCCAATGAAATGCAGGCATATACCTAGCTAAGCCAACAACAAACAATATAATATTGAACTGGTTATTTTGGAGAATATCTCGAATAACGAATTTGATAAATATTGTTATTATAAATTTTGTTTTTTCATTGCCTTATAAATACTTTCATTATCACCCAACGGGCGATTAATTGTATAAAGGCGTAAAAAGAAAAAACAAAAAGACGCAAGTCAATTATAATTGTTTGTTGTGTTGTGATTGTACAAAAGCATTCTAAAGCTATTTATACTTTTGTGTTTTTGTTGATTACAAATAGAAAAATATGATTGAGTTCTGTTTGAATTCTCATATATTGTTTGTAGTCTGTGGCTTAAGTATACAAGGTTTGAATGCTTTCAATCATGATTTGGCTAAAGGGTACTGATGATTTGGTTAGCGCCAATGAAATGCAGGCATATACCTAGCTAAGCCAACAACAAACAATATAATATTAAACTGGTTATTTTGGAGAATATCTCGAATAACGAATTTGATAAATATTGTTATTATTTTGTTCTTTTAGTTTCATCGTTAAAACAAATTTTTTAACTGTTTACTTAAAACACTTATCGAAGTAATATACATAAGTATGTACATTTTTATTAACGTCTTTCATACTTATAATCGCATCTAAACATTGAACTTAATTCTCTATTAAATGTCGCCTTATTTTATTCCTTTGCCATATGGTTCTGTAGCGCCATTATGTTTGCTTTTAATTATAATTTTATTACTACTTGTAATTGCACAATCAATTATTGTTCTTGTATTTTGTGTTACTCTAGTAAAGTTGTTGACGACCTTTTGTATACCGTTGTCGTTTAAGCAACTTTCAATTTGCTATCTGTAGAAGCTATCTTTCGACCAGTCTATATTAAATTATGCCGCTATTAATATCAAAGTTTTTTACATATTTTGTCTAAGACTTCTCTGAAAGTATCAAAGAAATCTGATAAATTACCACTTGGTGATTTGTACATTGCTGTATTTGACTGTACAACATGTAATCCAAAACTTTGAGTCTTCTACTATTTAATAATTGTTTACAACATTCCACTCTTTCTTAAAATATGTGATTACCCTCTGCTGTTTGCGTAGAATTTGAAAATGTTATAGCTTGATTATAGTTCTTCAGTGTTATTTCTACTTCTCTAATATCTTTCATAAGATGTATCCCCGATAATATGATGAAATCAGGGTTTTCCGTTGCTGTCAATATTTCTTAGTCCTTATACGTTTGTATAAATCGCTTTTATATTCTGTGGTTTTCAATTTGAGAAGCCCATCTTTCTTTTCCTATTTTTTAATTTCTTTTCATCTGCTAGACGTTGTTTATCGCTCGTTAAATAATTTACGTCTAAGCCCATAGTTAGTTTATTATTTACCCGCAAAAGGTTTATAACTTTAATGTGGTATCATTTTTGCATTAATTATATATGTATGTATGTATATATATATATATATATATATATATATATATATATATATATATATATATATATATATATATATATATATATATATATATATATATATATATATATGATTTCCATGACATTTAAAGCATGTCTCTTTGATTTTGCATTCACTATCTTAATGATTAAAGCCTTTGCATTGAAACATTGAAGCACATAAGTTTCGCCAAATACTTTGCATGCTTCTCAGCCTATATTCACTTTTTGCTCGCTAGTTAATTTTGAATACGTTTCACTGTCAGCTGCTTTTATTACAATACATTATACGAGTGTATTGTACGATCATTTCATTTGTACTTGTAAGTGGTTATTATTTGTATATTACTGGCCCGTAATAACTGATTTGTTTCTTGAGTTTTTCATTTATGTGTATTAACAACGTTTAGATCTTTTGGATTAGGCACGCTTATTTCATAGTCATCACTCATTTCAGTCTCTATTGCGTTTTTTACCTTTTCTCTTTCCTCAGCGTTTGCAGTTTATATCACTACGTTTCCATTTCTCCGACTTCCGACATTTGTTATTTTAAATTTCCCGGATCAACCCTTTTATTGAGCTCATCTCTTGTTTTTTCGCCACCCTGTTTTTCCTTTCGTGTAACGGCTACTGCGATTTGTTTGCTTAAGTCTGGCAACAAAGTTGTTTTTTGACCGCCTCTGAGTATGGCATTTGATTTTGTTTTGCACTTGTTTCCTTTATGACTTTCTTGATTTCATTACACATCTTAACATTCCTTTCTTCTATTAAATAACATATTTCTTTTTTGTTATTTTCATGATCATTTATATTACCATAAACGTTTTTATTTATTTTACAGTTGCCACAAAATTGTTATTTCCTTTTAGTGCCTCTTCAAATTCTCCTTTATATTCAGACAAAGTTTTCACTGTTTGTCTTCACATTTTCTTGTACGTCACTAAGTACCAGATATATATTGGACACAACCGTCACATATAAATCGGATAAAGCCTCCAAAATCCAATACTCCACTAGCGTACTGATCAATTCCAAAATATTTTTTAGCACTGTGATATACATATATTTTTGCACACACATTTACACGTTAATCGCGATTCACACTTATAGTACTCAGCCCTGTTAAATACTTATTTTCAACCACTAATAATGTTTTTATGAGAAATTGTTTTTCCCAAAACGACAAAATACTTCATTTATGTTTTACAATAGTCTCGTCTATTTGAAATTACTTTGAACTGTTTTTTTTTAATATTGCAAGAGCTCTCATTTTTGCGCAAAGATTTGTTAATATGCTATATATATATATATATATATATATATATATATATATATATATATATATATATATATATATATATATATATATATATATATATATATATATATATGTCTTATATTCAATAATTGCACAAAATACAGCTTCACTGATTCGCTTTCTATTCCCAACATGACGAAGTTACAAAATGGTTACAAAAGTAAAGAAAGAAAAGAAGTCAATAATATCCGAAACACTTATACCGCCTGATTGCATTCGAATTTAAATGTAGAATTTACCGAATCCACCACTGTATTGTACTCTAATTTGAACATAATGAACACACCCCATTTGAGCGATTGATATCTGAAATATTAATGGCGTTGGATTTCTTTCGGAGGTATGAATGATTTAGCGTGAATTTTGTACTTAGCCGACTGATAGCCGAAGCATTTGTATTATTGAATTATATTATTTATCGAACACAGCGCATCAGAATATTTGCGCACCCTCCATCTGAACTCTTTATATCGCGGTATTATATACTTACTTTATATATAGTATCCTCTTCATGCTACATGGCCCATAGTATTTGATTCACCATACGACAGAGGCGCTTAAATTGCACCATTATAAGCATTTACATCATCGAGTTAAAAAGCCAAAATTTATCAAAGCATATGTAGATAGTGCTTCTAGACAAGCAAACATTTTAAGACCGTGGATAACCTGAGTATACCTCGACTGGGAAAATAAGCTGTATAACAAGTTAATCATTTATATACACGGAGTTACCATTGCTTCTCGTTTTATAGAAAAATTATTATTAACTTTAACTTCAATTCCGATTAGTCTTGATATCCACCATCATTAGCGCCTGCATGAACATTAAACATAGCGCCTACATCAACATTAACCATTTTTGTATTGTCCTTTAGCTAAAGTCTTAAATTAGGCTTTGAAAACAGAATTTTATTCTTTTATTTATGATTTTTTTCGTACCAATTCTTTTTGCTTTCAGCAATACTATTTAAAATCTCATCATATTGATGAGAGAAAAACTCTGCAGCATCTGTTCCAGCAGCCAACTGGTTCAATTTATCATGTTTTGTTATTATTTATTTTAGCTCTTCTTCCACTTGTAACTCTTCTTTCACAGATGTGGCAAGTTTTAGAAGATTTTCGTATTAATATTCATCAATTCTAGTAAAAAAACAACAAAGCGATTTGCCACATTTATCACATTGTACCTTCACCCATTTTTCGTCATTAATTTCCATTTCACATTGACCACTTTTGAGACTTTTTTGATACTTTTGATATTTATCGCAGCCACACCTCAGATTACTTTTTATTTATTTACGAAATTGTACAAAATTGTTCACAAAAAGCACAATTGTATTATTATTTTTGTTAAGTTAGAAATTCAATCTAAAAAGATTGCCAATTCTCCAATTGCAGGAACACATTTCGTTGTAGGAAAAATGAAAAAAAAGATAAAGATTAAAGGTGATTATATTGTTTTTACATTGCAAAAGGCAACTAATAATGAATTTATGCAAAGCATAGTGAGGTAAAATATCTAAGCATTCACATTGAACAATGAAGACCCCAGTAGACGTAAGTTTAATTTTTTTCCGCTGCTATTTATTTATTGTATCTTCAAATAGAACTAACAATAAGTAATTTATCAAATTTGTTATTCGAGATATTCTCCAAAATAACTATTTTAATATGTTATTGTTTGTTGTTGGCTTAGCTAAGTATATGCCTGCATTTCATTGGCGCTAACCAAATCATCAGTACCCTTTTAGCCAAATCATGATTGAAAGCATTCAAAGCTCGTATACTTATGCAAACAATTACAAATATATATGAGAATTCTATCATTCTATATGATAGAGTTCTGATAGAATTCTCATATATATTTGTAATTGTTTGCATAAGTATACGAGCTTTGAATGCTTTCAATCATGATTTGGCTAAAAGGGTACTGATGATTTGGTTAGCGCCAATGAAATGCAGGCATATACCTAGCTAAGCCAACAACAAACAATAACATATTAAAACTAACAATAAGTGTTCAAATCTTAAGTATAAATATAATAATTAGGCCCAACCAGTGTTGGACATAAACTTAGTGATAGTAATTAATAATACCGAAATGTGTTAAGCACAAAAATAATTAAAAAAATTCCATCTGAAGTGTGGCGTATTAAGGCCGTAGTATCCCTCTTTTTTAAGCGGATGTGTCCAGTAAAGTTCAAGATGTTACAAGCAAGGGGATTAGGATGGGACTCGGGTTTTTTTAAATATTTTCCAGCATATTTTGCAATTTCAGCGGTCACAAGTGGCATATTTAAATCACGATGTAAAATTGAATTTTTCATGTACCATGGAGCCGATGTTATTAACCTTAAAATTTTGTTTTGCGTTCGTTGGATTCTCTCTACATTGGAAGCTGAAGCAGTGCCCAATAGCTGAATTCCGTAACACCATATGGGTTTCAAAGGCGACTCGTATATTAAAAGTTTACAATCCAGACTGAGTGTTGAATTTCTACCAATCAGCCAATGTATCTGGGTTAATTTAAGCTTCATTTATGTTAGCTTAGAGTCAATGTGGTGTTTCCATGTAAGCCGTCGGTCAAGGTGTATACCAAGATATTTCACAAGGAAAAACTTGATTGTTGATTCGAATGGGGGAAGAAGTGTCTCTTCGTAGGGCAAATGTAACATGAACAAACTTTTGTTCATTTATTTTCATTCTCCATAAGTTCAACCACAATTCCAACAGGTTAATATGTTCCTGAAGATAACGGGATGCCTCGTGAGGGTTTTCATGCATACTAAGGCAGGCTGTATCATCGGCAAATGTAGAGGTGAGGATATTACTGCTTAAAGGCATATCACAGGTATAGATCAAATACAAAACTGGACCCAGTATACTCCCCTGTGGCACACCGGATGAGATAGTTTCGGGCACACTCATGAAGTCTTCTTCCACAACAATGAATTTCCGGGCAATAATATAACTTTCCAATAGATTTACAATGTTTATTGGCAGATATGTCTTAAATTTTACAATTAGGCCTTCATGCCACACTTTATCAAATGCCTGAGAGACATCAATAAAGAGGGAAGAACAATACTTTTTTTCTTCAAATGATCTTCTTATGAAACGGACCAATCTATGAGTTTGTTCAATGGTGCTATGCTGACTTCTAAAACCAAATTGATGGTCCGGTATGCACCCATTATCAGTTAGAATTGGGGACAATTTTGTCATGAGAAGCTTTTCGAAGAGATTAGAAATTGTTGACAGTAAACTTATTGGCCTATATGACTCAGCCTTGGTAAGATCTTTGGAATCATTTTGACCATGGCAAGTTTCCAGCTGTGTGGATAATACTCCAGTCGTAAAATGCCATTGAAAATAAATAACAGGATTCTAACAGCAACACGAGGCAACTTCATTAGCATCTTGTTACTAACTCCATCAATACCCGGAGCTTTCTTCGGGTTGGTTTCAGCAATTAGTTTTAGCACATCACGCATCTTAAACTTTATGGGTCGAGGGGGCAGAGCAACTACACTCGGCAAATCAACAGCACCAGTACATGAGTTTGGGTTAAATACGTGTTTTATATGCTCAGCAAATATGTTACCTTTTTCAGCCCAACCTCCGGTAGAAGTGCGCAGGGGTGGTTTAGACTCAACGGGTGTTTTAAGTTTTTTAGCAGCGCGCCACAAGGAGTAATTAGATGCTGCTGTGACATCGAGACCTTCCAGATAGTTCTTAAGAGAAGCAGATTTTTCAAATGCAAGCAACTCTTGGAGTCGTTTAGTGCATTCTTTAAGTCTGATTTTATGTTGGGGCGATCTGTGCTGTTGCCATTCCCTTCTAGCTCTTCTTTTTTCACATACGAGACGTTCAATATCCGCAGAATAAATTCTATTAAACCCAGTCTGCGGATGGGAGGTAGTGGCATGTTTAGCAGCCTGTTTAATATTCTCGGTAAGATTGGCAATGTTAAGTTCAATAACATCGGGAGTTCTAAGCCTGAAGTTTTCCGTACAATGACTACTGAGATATTTTTTGAACCCCAGCCAATTAACACGATTTATCACCTTCACATATGGGTGAGGTAAGTCACTTCTTAGTGGGCTACATATTGTAACGATCGTGGGAGAGTGATCGGAGGAGAGATCATGTCAAGCTTCAACATGAATAAAATCCCTAGGGATATTTTTCATGACCCCAAAATCTATAACATCCGGAATCTTATGTATGTCAGTAGGCCAGTAAGTGGGCTCCCCGCTAGAAATGACATCCAAACCCATTTTTGAAATTGTGTTGAACAAAGCTCGACCTCTAGGTGTAATAAGACGCGATCCCCAGAACGTATGTTTTGCATTGTAATCTCCAGCTGCTACGAAACAAGGGCCAAGAGTTTTGTAAAAATCCTCATATTGATCCTCACTGATTGAAAATCTTGGAGGAGAGTAAACTGATGATATCACAAGATTTGAACAAAAATTTTCGATGCAAATATTTGTTGCTTGTAGATGGTCTTCACAAGTGTTCTCAAGAATATAGTGCTTTAGTCTTGACTTTATTAGAATTGCTGATCCTCCGCATGCTCTTCCTCTTGGGTCCTTTGTATCATATAAGGTGGTGCCACTCATTTTAAATAGGCTTCTCGAAGTGAAATGAGTCTCAGATACCAACATTGTATCAATATTCTTCACCGTGAGGAAGTGCTCAAGTTCATTCCTATGTTGGCGAATGCCGTTTGCGTTCCAGAAACATACTTTTAACGTGTTCATGGCTTCTTAACTAATACTTGAAGCATTGTATTTTGCATTCGCAGCATTTCTTGTTGTATTAATTGGTGGTGACACTTTTTGAACGGGAATAGAGTTGATCTTCACAGCGTCAGCATACGATACATGTGAAGTGATTGGTTGGGCCATTAGGGGATGAGTAGCGGAGTACGTATTTCTTGCTTGAGCTGGAGTTACTTTAGGCTTTTGGTTCATAGCATAACAAAAGAGAATACAGGACATACTCTGTAGTTAGCAGTGTGATTACCTCCACAATTACTGCACTTTTTTTCCTTTTGATCCTTTGGCTTATTGCAAATAGCAGTGTAAGTTTAATAAAAATAAATTTGAAACACGTCCCAATCTAAGGTTAATTTCGAAAAATTCAACAATAATTCTAGGTTTCATATTTCTTGTTGGATCCTAAAACCAATATGGTAGTATGGAATTCAGTTATTGGGCACCGGCTCGCCCTTTGGTATAAAAAAATGCAAGGGCGGCAAAATAAATTCTTGCGTACTGCCCTGGTACTCATATATAAGGTATTCGCAAATTCATCAAGATATAAATGTGCTAAACGTATGACAACATAATCGTGCATAAAGAATCTTGAGTACCATCCCAATCCACTAACCAACAGCTATATAGTCATAGGCCATACTCGGCTGAAAAGAAGGGACGCTCCTGCTTTTAGCTGAATACGAGATAATTTAAGATACCGACTGCAGAAAGCAAGTATTGTATCTGGCATTGACTGGACTTGAATAATAAATTATTTTAAAATTAAGATCTGATTACATTGTTATTTTGATTTAAATATATTGAAGATGCACCTGTTTGTACGCAGCTCATGTTGTGGTACATATCAAAAAAAAATCAAAATTAAACTAAACTATTCTATTAAATTTCGAATTTCTCTACATGATATATTTTGTGTGTAATAGAAAATGTTGCAAAAAATGAATGAAGTTTTGCAAGAAATTCGCAATAGAGCTTAGTAGAATGAACGTTTCATACAGTTCTATGATCGATGATAAGTAATACAACTATAAATATATATAAATTTCAGACGTTCCGGAGGCATATGTACGGTTGGGAACATCATTGGATAAAAATTACATCAAGGAAGGAACCGATGTTTATTTTGATTGTATGGTATTTTCACATCCAATAGTCTTTCGAATTGAGTGGAGACATAATGTAAGTATATTAATACAAAAAATATATCGTTAATAGGGAAGCTTGTTAATTTTTTTGTTAATATGCAAAAAGGATATTGTGGAAATTTTTTATATATTTAATTACAACCAAATGTTAATAATAATTAACTATTATAAGAAAATCAATTTACGTGTACGGTTAGTTGTTGTTTTCTGTGTACTGTTTAACGGATTATGGCAGCAGAATCTGGTGCTGCCATAATCTGGTGTAGAGAAAATAGTTAGTCTGCGAATTGAGAGAGCTTAATTCATTTTACAACTCTTCTATTTCGCATGTTAATAGTTTTTATAGCAATGTTGCAGTGCCTCTGGTGTTAGGTACACGCACTAACTTTCTTAAGCTGCATTATTATTATGTAATTGTTTTACTTCGCTGGGCGCTGTGCTGTACATAAGCATAGATGAATATTAATCACTGAGCAGTGGCTATGCCTTCATCAGTTAAATAGTCAAACAACAAGTAACTCAATGCCATACTGATGTATGTACATCAGAAAAATTCACGATGCTGATGACTTGTACTGAAGAGGGATCGAGCTCTCGTTATCAGTCATAATTTACTTTGTAATCAATGCGGTAGCTCGTTCAGCCAACAACAACCCTTTGCCCACCCAATTTTCCAAAAAACAATATTATGGGACCAACCTTAAAAAAACCCCTTTCAAACAAAAAAATTCGAAATCGGTTCACAAGTGATAAGGTCATGCGTGTACAAACTTTAAAAAAAGTAGAAAACTCCTCCTTTTTTGAAGTCGGTTGGAAAATAGCGATAGCACACAACCAGTTTGTCGCTGTGGGTTAATTTCCCCCGTAAGTTTTATAGTCATTTTAATTCTATAATAGAATAAAACTGATAACTGATAAGATAACTGTGCAAAAAGCTCAAGTTGGCATGGGCAGTTACATTACTGTGTCGACACGAGGACAATCTAAATCCTAAAAAATAAGTTCATCAGTTAAAATTTATAAATATTATGAAACAAATAAGCGGACCGCAGAGACCAATAAGGAAAAAGTGCTTCAGTCTGGTTTTGTTGTTTTACAAAAGAGAATTTTAAAATTTTGAAGCTGATTTGTAAAAACAAATTCGCTCCTTAACATACGTTCTGTAGCCTCTTAACAACACATTATTTTATATACCACAAACTAAAAGAGGCAAGCAGAATTTCATCACACTGTAACTTCCTGAAAAATTTTACAAAGTGCGCATTGCACGAACTGGCTAGTTCAATTGAACTAAAAAAAGAATTTTCTTCTTGAATTAAAATTTATATTTTAAATTGATATTTTATGTGTCACAATGGATTGTGTTTTTTATATGGTAAATAAATAATTTTTTCTTATGAGCGATGTTTGTTTCATATAATCTTACACTTTTACCAAGCAAAATTTGTTTCTGTTAAAATAATTGTTGTAAGAGAAATAGTACTTCAAAATAAATCTGAATTAAAAATTATTTTTAGAAGCGATTTTTAACGGCTTTCGTTAATACAGACTCGACTATTGTAAAAAAATTTAATTTTAAAATTCTTAAAGAATTCTTAACTCTCAATAGTTGTCCAAAAAACTATCGAAAATATCGAATGGGATGGGATGTATTAGGAGATAGTCAATATTGCTCTAGAATTAAAATCAGAGTACAATAGAATTTACGATATTCTTATCAATTAAAATTCAAAGTTTTCAATAGAGATCAAAAGTTATTCTCTACTTAGAGTAGGTTAGTGGTTTTAACTTCAACAAGGAATTTTTAAATATTTAAACAGGGAGGAACCATACTTGACTAAAGCTAACAGCCGTCGATCACCAAATGACTCACAAATATTTGAACTTTTTTAAATTGCTAAATATTGTTACGAATTTGGTTCTCGTATTATAATTATTCTAGAACATACTGAATTATTGTTATTCTTATATGCTTTTATTTAGTCTAGAACATACTGCATTGTTGTTATTTTTATTTGCTTCTATTGTTCATTGTAAATGGACACATAACAGCTATACATACACGCATACATACATATATACTTGTTGTTTAAGCGACGGTGGTGCGAATGTACACAAACATACAAACACACATGTTAAATACGCACCGCTGCTAAGGGATTGAAACAGGGAATATTGTTGTCGTTGTCCGTCGGCATTTGTACATTACAAGAATGATAGAAAAACAGATTACGACATCACGCACACAAAAATTTTATTCTTCTGCGCAGGTAGGTGAAGTGACGTCACAACTCTCAAAAAATATGTAAACATAACAGTGGGGTAAATTATTATGTTTGTTTAAAATAAAATGAAAAAAAATATTTTTGTATATATATATATATATATATATATATATATATATATATATATATATATATATATATATATATATATATATATATATATTACTTTCTTTTTTTATTTAATTTTCTTTTACGCTTATTATTATTTTGGGACATTTCCGCATTAAGAGACCGTATTCTAAAATACATTCTGCATCTAAAAAAGCCTTTTTACTTCTACACTTGCTTTTATATTTCTTGCTTCCGCCAAGTGCTTTTCTAAATATCCCTTTGTAGCAAGTAACTTATCCCCATTTACTTTTACAAAAATTGCATCAAAAGATTTTAACGTTTCCATTAAAGTGTTTGATGAAAAACTTAACCCACCTTCATTTAAATATCTAACCCATGTCGAGTCCTCTAGAGGCTTAGCGACGAGACTGGGATCTTCGTTTTTTAATTTGTTGCAAATATAGCCGGCCAAATTCTCCAAACCATCATAATTCAGGTTTTCTACTTCTTCCTCATAATTATCTTTCGGCAAATCGTCTTACTCTACGCTGGTATTAATACTTTTAAGTATTTTAACTGAAGAAGTCAAACGAAACTTTAAAAACTGTATGATTTTAAATTGTTAGTTTAAATTTACTTGTTAATGAATTATTGTACGTCCTCCAAATCGGGAGTATTGTTTATCTCTACATTTGCATTACTGCCTAAGATACCTTCGTTGTACCCCAAAATATATGACCGAAGTCTATATTTAAATTCTCAACGATCGGGATGGTCATGGGGACCTCTTATTATCCCAAAAAATCTCAAGAACACCCTGATTTAGGCGATATGTTAAGACGTGTTCTATATTATAACGATTCTTTGGTTCGTCGTGGAGCATATTCAATGCGTTATTTAATTAAATAATACCTGTGAAATAAATGTTTTATAGTAGATACATTTTTTAAAGTTTAAATGAAATGTATATGTCCTTTTTTGAATTGGTAATAGCGTATTTTTGCCAATCGCAGGAACATCTAATATCATTTGCGACATATTATTTAACGTCTCAATTTGTATTCCAAGTGACAAGCCGTATGCGTGTAATCGGTCTCTTGCATCCTGTCTTGGTGCTCTTGAATTCATTATATCAAACCAGTCATTCGTCTAGTAAAAATGTGTAATGATTTTATTATATTTTAAAATAAAACAATTCATTACCAATGTGAAGAACTGACTACATTCACTTCAGTTTTTATCACTCAAAAATCTTAAACTGGCTGCTCGTGTAATTAATTGAGCAACTGTATGTGAGAACAGCTTCGAAGCCAGTTTAGGTTTTTGTCTTTCAGCTCCAGCAACACTTAGATAATGTGCTGATATTTTTTTTGTGATTTTTAAGTCACTAGATTGGAGCGATAAAAGATTTAAAATAATATCCTTCTTAACCTCTTTGCCGTTAATGATGAACCCGTCCTTAATAAAATGGTTTCTTAACAGTTTAATCATATGTGGAACATCACTAAACACGAATATTTTTGTGCCGTCGTACAAAATCCTGTAAATTTAAAATTACTTCAATTAACACACAATACATACTTACTACATATACCACTCGCCAGGGCTTATTAAAATCAACTCCAAGCTCATTGAAAAGTTTTCTGTTCCCACCACCCAAATCACTAACAATTGCAACAATTTCAAAGCCACACTGCCGCATTGTCTTTACTATATCAAATAACATAATTTTTGTCATTTGGCAGTCATAGTTGTAGAATATTGGTTACATCCATTTTGCTGTCAAACCTGATAATAAAATAGAAAAATGTTAATTAAAACTCTTGAAATTGATTTATATAATCACGTCTCAACATAGCCACCTCGCAGACAATATTTTTACAACAGGATTCAAAATACCTGTCGACACATCTAATTTCTGTGACCACCTCTGCAATGTTCTTACGGAGGGAAGCGGACAATTTTTTCTCTTCAGCAACATGTAAGCTTTGGCACTTGTGGAATATAGCGTAATTGACTGTGCAATGTCTTCTTCAGTAAAGTTTTGTCTTTTGTCACCGTTTTTAACTTTTTTTATTTGGCCTTCAGTGAAAAGACGTCTCAGTGCCTTATGCAGATTTGCGTTTCTAAATTTTAACTTCTGAACTTCTTGAGACAAATTTTTAATAGTGATCTCAGCTTGGTTTTTTGCATTTTTAGCATATCATTTTCCTTACGCAATGCATCCCTAGAAACGATCATATATGTAAAAGTTTTTGTGAACTATTTAAAAGTATATATAAAAGTGTAGATACATACATTTTGTCTTCCAAATTTTTTATGCAGATCTGTAAACTGTCTTGGTTAGTGCTAGTCTTCACTGTTGTTCGTTCCTCAGGGAATTTTGTTGCTTCCTCCAAGAATATTTTTGTTTCCTCTACAAATGTTTTTGTTTCCTTTACGGATGTTGTTGCTTCCTCTACGAATGCTGCTGTCTCCTCTTCCGTTTCACCCGCTTCTATAGACGGTACTGCTCCCTCTTTCAACTTCAGAGTTGCTCGATTGCTGAATCCTATGCGTAATTAATAATTAAAAAACTGAACAAATTAAAAAACATAATTGTAACTTACCCATTTAAAATTTTAAATTTCTTTCAAAATCGTCCTCTTTAAAATGTAGAGAACATATTCTCTCCCTGTGGGTCTTTATTGTATCCCGCCGATTGCAAAACTTTATCCAAAGTCTTTTTAGCCCTCTTCTTCGCTCTTTGGAAAACTATAAAAAGATACAGCTAAATTTAAATTAATTAAAAATATGCAGAAAATTAATTTGTCACAAATTTGCTCACACGATTTTTGACTATCATTTTGCTTGCATTTGCCCACTGCACACTTCATGTTTTTTTGCTTCGATTTTTTTGGCGAATATTTCGTGCACTTTTTCTTATTTTAAACACTTTATACACGGTTTTTATAATAAGGATTATTTTTTTATAAAATAAAACTAAATTTAATTAAAAAATCCTGATTTTTATTTTTTATTCCGGGGTTGCCCAGTCTCACATTAGACTTAACTAAGTTTCGGTCAAAACTATTTATTTGTGTATACTATACATATATACTAAGATTAATATTTTTTCACTTTTTGAGATTAACGGTTTGTTTTATTTATCATTATTTTTATTTTTCAGTTAAAATTCACCAATTCACTTTATAAGACACAATACGACTGATATTACTTAAAAAATTATTTCCATACAAAACCATGAAAACTGACTATTTACCTTAAAAAAACGCAACGTTTTACAATTACTTAAAAAAATTTCTAAAGGTGCTTAAATTAATTCTTTTAATAAATAATTGGGAAAAACCAAAAATGTTTTATTGAGGGTATATTGAGAAATAGATTTCCTATATTGCATTTTATTACAGGTAGTTTTTTAAAGGGGGAAAATCCCTTTAAAAATCTGTGTACATGCAATAAAAAAACAAAGGAAAACATTGGAATGTTACAACTATTGTCTATATTTTTAAGGTTTGCAGGAAAAAAAAAGTTGCTTAAAGTTATTTTTCCAGGAATTAAGAAAATGCGAAATCGTTTTATTGAGGGTGCATTC
Organism: Germaria angustata; assembly: GCA_963681545.1. Taxonomy (NCBI): domain Eukaryota; kingdom Metazoa; phylum Arthropoda; class Insecta; order Diptera; family Tachinidae; genus Germaria; species Germaria angustata. Next base: position 77,896,041 of record OY812998.1, on the reverse strand, counting down.
AAAAATAGTTTTTCAAACATCAAGCGCTTGTAATACCCCTGACAGACATAGGATTTGTATACTTCAATAGTATTGTATACTACATGTGTGTCAACGTAACCACGAAACAAGCTGTAATAAAGCTACGTACATGAACGTGATATAAACGTAGTATCTCACCGTGTTTTGTAGTATCTTACCTGTGTTTAGTAAACATTTGGGCAACCCTAGTAACAAAATCAGCTGTATATACGTTGATGTTTGCCATTTATAATTTATTCCAACAACAATTCGCAAACATTTCCAAAAGCCCATGTATTTTTTCTTTATTACTTAATATAGTATATTTTCTTTACTCTGTTATACATATTAATGCATAACATAAGCAAATTGTTTTTCCCGTATATAATTAAAAATTTTCTTATTATTTATAATAACAGTCAACAGTTTCTCTCGTTCCATATTTGTAAACATATTATCAAACATAAAAACAAAAACATAGTATAGATACCACAAGTCTGTCACCCATAAGTAGTATACAAAACCGTAGTATACGTACCATGGTATGTAAACCATATGTGTGTCAGGGGATTAACTTCCACAATAAGATTACAATGACGAAAACGACCTACATTACAGTTTACTGCAGGTAGTTTTTAAAGGGTTTTTTCCTGACAAAAAGAAAAAAAAACAAACATTGGAATTTTATATACCTAATATTGAAATTTATTATTTGGGATATTCTCCCCAACTATTCGTTAGAAACAATTAGAGCTTTTGCAAAATGCATTGAAAAAATTAAAAAAAAAAGTTTGTTGTGGCTTTAGATCTTCATATGCCGACATTTCATTGGTTGCTAAAACCAAATCGTCAGTGAAGTTTAAGCAGTTTGAAAACACTCAACCTCGGATATTTATGCCACACAAATCAAATACAATATGAGAATTTCAATATTGCATATTTTTTTTCACTCATATTTATTCATTGTATCTTCAAAAAGAACTAACAATAAGTATTCAAATCTTAAATATAGATATAATAATTAGTCCCAACCAGTGTCGGACGTAAACTTAGTGATAGTAATTAATTATACATAAAATGTAGTGTCCCTCTTTTTTAAGCGTATGTGTCCAGTAAAGTTCAAGATGTTACGAGCAAGAGGATTAGGATGGGACTCGAGTTTTGTTAAATATTTGTCTGCATATTTTGCAATTTCAGCGGTCACAAGTGGCATATTTAAATCACGATATAAAATTGAATTTTTCATGCTCCATGGAGCCGATGTTATTAACCTTAAAATTTTGTTTTGCGTTCGTTGGATTCTCTCTACATTGGAAGCTGAAGCAGTGCCCAATAGCTGAATTCCGTAACACCATATGGGTTTCAAAGGCGACTCGTATATTAAAAGTTTACAATCCAGACTGAGTGTTGAATTTCTACCAATCAGCCAATGTATCTGGGTTAATTTAAGCTTCATTTATGTTAGCTTAGAATCAATGTGGTGTTTCCATGTAAGCCGTCGGTCAAGGTGTATACCAAGGTATTTCACCTGTGAATGTTGAGGAACAACTTGATTGTTGATTCGAATGGGAGAACAAATGTCTCTTCGTAGGGTAAGTGTGACATGAACACACTTTTGTTCATTTACTTTTATTCTCCATATGTTCAACCACAGTTCCAACAGGTTGATATGTTCCTGAAGATAACGGGATGTCTCGTGAGGATTTTCATGCATACTAAGGCAGGCTGTATCATCGGCAAATGTAGAGGTGAGGATATTACTGCTTAAAGGCATATCACAGGTATAAATGAAATACAAAACTGGCCCCAATATACTCCCCTGTGGCACACCGGATGAGATAGTTTCGGGCACACTCATAAAGTCTACTTCCACAACAGTGAACTTCCGGGCAAGAATGTAACTTTGCAAAAGATTTACTATGTTAATTGGTAGATATGTCTTCAATTTCAAAATCAGGCCTTCGTGCCACACTTTATCAAATGCTTGAGAAACATCAATAAAGAGGGAAGAACAATACTTTTTTCTTCAAATGTTCTTCTCATGAAATGAACCATTCTATGAGTTTGTTCCATGGTGCTATGCTGACTTCTAAAACCAAATTGATGGTCCGGTATGCACCCATTATCAGTTAGAATTGGGGACAATTTTGTCATGAGAAGCTTTTCGAAGAGCTTAGAAATTGTTGACAGTAAACTTATTGGCCTATATGACTCCGCCTTGGTAAGATCTTTGCCCGCCTTTGGAATCATTTTGGCCATGGCAAGTTTCCAGCTGTGTGGATAATACTCCAGTCGTAAAATGCCATTAAAAAGAAATAACTGGATTCTTATAGCAATACGAGGCAAATTCATCTTGTTACTAATTCCATCAATACCCGGGGCCTTCTTTGGATTGGTTTCAGCAATTAGTTTTTGTACATCACGCATCTTAAACTTTATGGGTCGAGGGGGTAGAGCAACTACACTCGGCAAATCAACAACACTAGTACATGTGTTTGGGGTAAATACGTATTTTAAATGTTCGGCAAATATGTTACCTTTTTCAGTATTAGTTGTTGCCCAACCTCCGGTAGAAGTGCGCAGGTGTGGTTTAGACTCAACGGGTGTTTTAAGTTTTTTAGCAGCGCGCCACAAGGAGTAATTAGATAATTAGTAATTAGTATATTGCATATGAATTACAATATTGCATATGAATTACAACAAATACATAATCATAGTAGGTTTAGAATATTTCTATACAAACATTTTACTCAACGTGAGTCTATTTTATTTTTATCTCAACACCCATACAATCATTAACGACCAACGGGCGTTTAATTGTATAGGTGTTGCGAGAAAAATAGAACAGACTCACGTTGAGCAAATTGTTTGTTGTGTTGTTTGTAGCATTCTTATTCTACTATGATTATGTATTTGTTATAATTCATATACAATATTGAATTTTCATATTGTATTTGATTTGCGTGGCATAAACATCCGAGGTTGAATGTTTTCAAACTGCTTAAAGTTCACTGACGATTTGGTTTTAGCAACCAGTGAATTGTCGGCATATGAAGAGTTAAAGCCACAACAAACATTTTTTCATTAAAATTTTATATTACTTTCTATATTTTTAAGGCTTACAAGTCAACTAGATAAGTAATCGATACATTTATAAGGCAAAGACTGCTTAATATATTTTAAATACCTTTTACAAACAATTTTTTTAAGACATTTCGTTGTTAAACCTCCGTAGTGAACAGACGTATTAGCGGAATTTTTTTACATACTAAACAAACAAAAATACAACAAAAAAAATATTCGTAATAAGTACTGATTCGTAATAAGTACTGATTTTGCTAAATTTACTTTATTTGCATTAATAATATTTTTCGTATAATCTGAAGCAGCAAAAACAGAAAAAAAACTGCAAACAATTGTGAAGTGAGTTCTAACGGCAGAAATGCCTATTTTACTGTGAGTTCTGAAGCTCTTAATGCAAACTTAATAATAAAAAATCGGATGATAGTCTTTTTCTAACAGCAAAGCTTACTTTACGCGAGCGATCAACTTCGCTTACTCCAATGCCAAGTAGTGATTCGTTAACATTTTCGTTGCCTAGTAATTCCGTATTTAATTCAGCGCCATTATCCGCTCCGGGCTCGTGTAGATCACTTAACCAAGTTATCACTACAGACAACAGTATTCAGAAACCTAAGGTGCCTGTCGGAATGGACAGATATATCACAGTGGTAAAGCGCGGGCGAAGCCCAAATTCTTCAAAGATCTCGTCTGTTCCCAAGATATCCAGGGATATCAACGCCGCCTCAACTAATCGCCAAAACCGTTTTAAAATATTGCAAGATGAGAGCGACAAACCCGAAGTATCCTCGAAAAAAACCTCAAAACCACCACCAATCTACCTGAGACAAAAAAATTCAAACACACTTATAAAAAAACTAATCTCGGTCATTGGTGAAAAGGCATTTCACATTGTTCCAATAAAATGGTAACATTGATGAAACTAAAATTCAAATATACGAATAAAAAGATTTCCGCAAAATGGTTAATGAATTTTAAAAAAATAGAACAAGTTTTTACACCTTCCAAATAAAGAGCGCTAAAGTCCTACAGGTCGTATTGAAGGGCATCGATTCTTACGTTGTTTCTGTTGAAATAAAAGATGCTCTCACCCTGAAAGGATTCAAGGTAAAAAATTTATCCAACATAGTAAACAGGGAGAAGATCCCCCAACCACTATTTCGCGTTGAACTGGAGCCAAATGATGTAATACATATTGAAGAAAAATGAGACCGATCCCATTTATAATTTAAAATATCTCTTATATCGGAAAATCACAGTTGAAGAACCACACAAGCGTGCAGGACCCGTACAGTGCCATAACTGTCAAGAATATGGCCATACGAAAACTTATTGCAAATAACCTACTGTTTGTGTTGTGTGCGGTGAATTGCACGAGACTGCCATTTGCAATAAGTCGAAAGACCAGAATAAAAAAAGTGTAGTAATTGTGGAGGTAATCACACTGCTAAATACAGGGGATGTCCTGTATACTCCTTCGTTAAACAGACTAAGAGTCAAAAGCCTAAAGTAACCCCAGCGCAAACAGGAAATACATACACCGCTACTTATCCTCCTATGGCCCAACCAATCTCTACATAAGTATCGTATGCTGACGCTGTTAAAATCAACTCAGTTCCCATGCAAAAAGTGACCACCAAATAATACAACAAATGCTAACACAAGCTTTAATTTCAATCGCCTTGAAGCTACTACAGGAAACAGGAAATACATACACCGCTACTTATCCTCCTATGGCCCAACCAATCTCTACATAAGTATCGTATGCTGACGCTGTTAAAATCAACTCAGTTCCCATGCAAAAAGTGACCACCAAATAATACAACAAATGCTAACACAAGCTTTAATTTCAATCGCCTTGAAGCTACTATTGATAATCTGGTGCAAACTATAAACAATTTTACAACAAATATGACTAGCATGATGCAAGAAATGCTGCCAATGCAGAACACACTGCTTCTAGCATTAGTTAACAAGCCGTGAACACGTTAAAAGTATGTTTCTGGAACGCAAACGGCATTCGCCAACATAGAAACGAACTTGAGCACTTCCTCACGGTGAAGAATATTGATATAATGTTGGTATCTGAGACTCACTTGACTTCGAGAAGCCTATTTAAAATGAGTGGCTACACCTTATATGATACAAAGGACCCGAGAGGAAGAGCATGCGGAGGATCAGCAATTCTAATAAATTCAAGACTCAAGCACTATATTCTTGAGAACATTTGTGAAGACCATCTACAAGCAACGAACATTTGCATCGAAAATTTTTGTTCAAATCTCGTGATATCATCAATTTACTCCCCTCCCAGATTTTCAATCACTGAGGATCAATACGAGGATTTTTACAAAACTCTTGGACCTTGTTTCGTAGCAGCTGGTGACTACAATGCAAAACATACGTTCTGGGAATTACGTCTAATTACACCAAGAGGTCGAGCATTGTTCAACACAATTTCAAAAATGGGGTTGGACGTCATTTCGAGCGGGGAGCCCACTTATTGGCCTACTGACATACAAAAAATTCCGGATGTTATAGATTTTGGCGTCATGAAAAATATCCCTAGGGATTTAATTCATGTTGAAGCTTCACATGATCTCTCCTTCGATCACTCTCCCACGATCGCTACAATTTGTAGCCCACTAAGAAGTGACTTACCTCACCCATATGTGAAGATGATAAAACGTGTTAATTGGCTGGGGTTCAAAAAATATCTCAGTAGTCATTGTACGGAAAACATCAAGCTTAGAACTTCCGATGATATTGAATTTAACATTGCCAATCTTACTGAAAATATTAAACAGGCTGCTAAACATGCCACTACTTCCTATCCGCAGACTGGGTTTAATAGATTTTATTCTGCGGATATTGAACGTCTCGTATGTGAAAAAAGAAGAGCTAGAAGGGAATGGCAACAGCACAGATCATCCCAACATAAAATCAGACTTAAAGAATGTACTAAACGACTCCAAGAGTTGCTTGCATCTGCAAAAGCTGCATCTCTTAAAAAATATCTTGAAGGTCTCGATGTCACAGTAGCATCTAATTACTCCTTGTGGCGCGCTGCTAAAAGACTTAAAACAGCCGTTGAGTTTAAACCAGCCCTGCGCACTTCTACCGGAGGCTGGGCAAGAACCAATGCCCAAACACATGTCCTGCTGCTGTTGATTTGCCGAGTGTAGTTGCTCTACCCCCTCGACCCATAAAGTTTAAGATGCGTGATGTACAAAAACTAAATGCTGCAACCAACCCGAAGAAAGCTCCGGGTATTGATGGAATTAGTAACAAGATGCTGATGAAGTTGCCTCGTATTGCTATTAGAATCCTGTTATTTATTTCCAATGGCATTTTACGACTGGAGTATTTCCACATAGCTGGAAACTTGCCATGGTCAAAATGATTCCTAAGGCGGCCAAAGATCTTACCAAGGCTGAGTCATATAGGCCAATAAGTTTATTGTCAACAATTTCAAAGCTTTTTGAAAAGCTGCTCATGACAAAATTGTCCCCAATTCTAACTAATAATGGGTGTATACCGGACCATCAATTTGGTTTTAGAAGTCAGCATAGCACCATTGAACAAACTCATAGATTGGTTCATTTCATAAGAAGAACATTTGAAGAAAAAAAGTATTTTTCTTCCCACTTTATTGATGTTCCTCAAGCATTTGATAAAGTGTGTCATGAAAACCTAATTTTAAAATTGAAGACATATCTGCCCGAAAGTTCACTGTTGTGGAAGGAGACTTTATGAGTGTGCCCGAAACTAACTCATCCGGTGTGCATTTGAGCAGTAATATTCTCACTTCTACATTTGCCGATGATACAGACTGCCTTAGTATGCATGAAAACCCTCACGAGGCATCCCGATATCTTCAGGAACATGTTAACCTGTTGGAACTGTGGTTGAACTTATGGAGAATAAAAGTAAATGAACAAAAGTGTGTTCATGTCACATTTACCCTACGAAGAGACATTTGTTCCCCCATTCGAATCAACAATCAAGTTGTTCCTCATCATTCACAGGTGAAATACCTTGGTATACACCTTGACCGACGGCTTACATGGAAACACCACATTGACTCTAAGTTAACACAAATAAAACTTAAATTAACTCAGATACATTGGCTGATTGGGAGAAACTCTACTCTCAGTCTAGATTGTAAACTTTTAATATACAAGTCGCTTTTGAAACCGATATAGTGTTACGGAATTCAGCTATGGGGCACTGCTTCAGCTTCCAATGTAGAGAGAATACAACGAATGCAAAACAAGATTTTAAGGTTATTAACATCGGCTCCTTGGTACATGAAAAATTCAATTTTACATCGTGGTTTAAATATGCCACTTGTGACCGCTGAAATTGCAAAATATGCAGGCAAATATTTTAACAAAACTCGAGTCCCATCCTAATCCCCTTGCTCGTAACATCTTGAACATTCCTGGACACATCCGCTTTAAAAAGAGGACAGTACGGCTTTAGTACGCAATACTCCAGATGAAACTTTTTTAAAATAGTTTTCTGCTAAATACGATTCTTATGTATTATTAATTACTATCACTAAGTTTAGTCCGACACTGGTTGGGCCTAATTATTATATCTATATTTAAGATTTGAATACTTATTTTTAGTTCAGTTTTGAAGATACAATAAATAAATATTAGTGGAAACAAAAAAAAAAGACATTTCGTTTACAAAGAGAAGAAAACCTTTTAAACATATTTGCTTCAAATTGTTTAACGCTCGCACAAAGTAAAACTATTGGCAAAATTTAAAAACAACGTTGCCGCGCAAGAAATGCTTTTCCCACCAAAATTATTAAAAAATCTACCAAAACGCTTTTTTGTCTACGAAAATCGAAATTTTAAAATTGATTTTGTTACTGATCCAATTACACTAGTAAGTAAATATTAAAATATTAATCTTACAAGATAAAAACACAGCCCTAAAAATATTGTGGAATGAATGGATTGGCAACCCTTTCTTAGCGGGAAATCATGCCCATGTCGTAATCTGTTTTTCTATCATTCTTGTGTACATTTAGTACGTCTGATTGGAGCGTGTATGTATGGATGTGCGCATGTTTGTGTTCATGTTTACTTTAAGTGTACGATGATGTGATTAAGCTTCAACAAACATCATGATTGTTCTAGAAATGATCATTAAATAAATTCACCCGTTCGTTCTGAACGTTCCGAACGATTTTTTTATATGTAGTTTGACGTCTCTATTTTGAAAAAGAGAGTAAATTTAATGCGGAGCAACAACAAAAATTTCGTTCAGAACGAAAGGATGAATTCACCTTAAAAGTATATAAGCTGCACACATCAATGTTGAGAGTAGTTTGGATTTACATATGTATGTAGCTGTCACAGTGTAAAATGTCTTAAGTATAAAAGGTGGCTACTATGCTTTTGAGCATAGTACAGTGGTATTTACTTCAATAAAGTAGAAACTGTTAAGTACTGAAAATTTAAATATTGTGCGTCTAATTTCATTGTAATTAAAGAATGCACCGAAAACATTCTTATGGAGGTAAAAACAATATCATTTTAGCGCTTAGGTAGCCGCAAAAGTGAAAAAAGTGACGCGCTACCTAAACGGTGTTCAGAATTATTCCCAGGAAGTTTATATGTTGTAGAAATTTGTTTATTCAGATCTTAGGTAAATTTTTGTAGTTGATTGTTTCCTTGAATTTTAAACGGTTTGCTACCTATGGACCTGAACAAGAGAAAAAAGTAAAAAAAATGGAATTTTTTTAAGTTTTTTGCGATTTTTATCTGGAAGGTGAAGTTTTTTGATTTTATATGTTCGCAATTTTTGTTCTTTATGACAAGAGCTACAAGTTTGCCTCAGAGAGTAAATCGAAATTCGGAACGGTTTGCAAGATATGAGCCCGAGAAAATGAACACTTTTTTGCGAAAATGATACCGAGGCCCCAAAAAAAGTGCATGACTTTGGGAAAAATTGGGGGACACGAGTCTTTTTTTTTAGTCTTTTATCACGTAGTGGTGTCCGTATATAGTTATTTTTTTTCGTGTTGCACTGTGTTACGCCTTGTTCTCTCAATATTCTGACGCTATAATTGTGAAATTTATCTTCGTCGTCAAAATATAACTTTATTTAGAATATTACCTATCCATACCTAATAATAATATGCCAATACATTTCGCAGGACAGTATCTACGTCCTGTTTTAATTTTTCACTCATTTATATTACGATGGGTATTGACTCAGCTCCTCTTTGGATGAACTCTTCACTTTTGTTCCTGGCGTAAGTAAAATTCTGCCTAAGACAAGTTATTCTCGGATGAGTTGAAATAGTGTTAAGGTGAATTCACCCGTTCGTTCTGAACGTTCCGAACGATTTTTTTTATATATAGTTTGACGTCTCTATTTTTGAGAGAGTGAGAGAAAGAGAGTAAATTTAATGCGGAACAATTTTTGCTTGAATTGGTTTAATTTTAATTATCGTCCCGAACGAATTGAACTGAGCTGCCAGATACATACATTTTTTATGCACAATTGAAATGAGCTGCCACATCGTATTATATGTACATATGTATGTACAATAATATACAGAGTATATTTGTAAATTTGTTATATTTATTTAACAAAATAGCTATTAGAACATGCACTCAACTTTTATTCATTTGTATATTTTTTATTTTATAAAAATTTGTTAAATTTAAAACAATGCAAATTGCAATCAACTGCCACTGTGCTGCCGGCTTGTAAAAGTAACACACAACATTTACAGAGTTGTTGCATATGGTAGCTTTGTTTCTACAGAATGTTTGTTCGCCGCGGGTGAATCTTCTGTGAGCAAACTCTCAGTAAACTAAAATTGTCTCTCAACGAAAATTTCCTGCAGAACGAACGGGTGAATTCACCTTTATTCATGTGATGTCCGCAAGAGACTTAGTTTACTCCCGTTTAAACTAATTATACAAGCCAAAACCTACCGATATATCTTACAATTGAGAATAAAGGTGAATTCACCCATTCGTTCTGAACGAAATTTTTGTTGTGAGACAATCTTAGTTTACTGAGAGTTTGCTCAAAAAAGATTCAACTACATCGAACAAATGTTCTGGAGAAACAAAGCTACCATATGGAACGACTCTGTAAATGATGTGTGTTACTTTTACAAGTAGGCAGCACAGTGGCAGATGATTGCAATTTGCTGTGTTCTAAATTGAAAAAATTTTATAAAATAAAAATATATAAATGAATAAAAGTCGAGTGCATGTTCTAGTAGCTATTTTCTTAAATAAATATAAAAAATTTACAAATATACTTGTATAATATTACACATACATATGTTCATATAATATGATGTGGTAGTAGCTCATTTCAATTTTGCAAAAAAAATTTATGTATCTGGCAGCACAGTTCAATTCATTCGTGACGATAAATAAAATTAAACCAATTCAAGCAAAAAATTTTCCGCATTAAATTTACTCTCTTTCTATCTCTCTCAAAAAATAGAGACGTCAAACTACATATAAAAAAAATAAGTTCGGAACGTTCAGAACGAATGGGTGAATTCATCTTAAGGCTAAAAATATTATACGTAGCAAAAGGGTTGCATACTCTAAGGGGCTCAGCACACTCTTATATGCACATGACAAGTTCTTAAAGATAACTAGGATTGGAAAGATCAAGACAACAACAGTAATCGGAAAATTAAGTTTTACCCATTAAAAAAAATTATCGGCAAATTATATTTTACCATCTCGGTCCATCTAGTAGACCTGAGCCTCGAAGCAGCTTCCATGCATAAGCACATGTTCCGAGTCTTTAGACACGTACTGCAACTCATATACCGATGTACATCAGTGATCGAATGTTCTATAAGTTAAAATTTTGTCTTAAAAATCTTCTTGATTGCGATTTAAGAAATATCATTAAGAAAGTCATAAAGTATTGTCTTATTACAAATAGGTTAAATCACATCTCTTAGGAAGATAAGAATATTTATTACAATCCTTTAAGCTGCTTATGCAGAATTATGGCAATAGCCCATATACAGTCGTAGTGAGTACCAATATGCCTATCAATAAACAATTAGTGTACCATTTCAATTAAATTCAGAGGCTTGTTCCTCATTTCCAAATAGAAGAATTGTAGCATTAGCCCCAAGTAATTTACCATGGTTGATAGTGCCTTATATATCAGTCCAGACTATAAACTATATTTTTGCCATGTGTCATTTAATCTAGTTTACCGGTATATGATGAATTTCAAATATTACATTTATGGTAATTGTCCATAAATGGACAAATCAAGCCTATGAAAGGAATCATAGAAAGGAAGCTTCGGAAGAGTAGAAAATCTTCGCTCATAAGTGATGAAGATTAAAAACTACACCTAATCTTCTTCCAGTTAATTTCACTCAAAGAGTAATCACGTACAATGAGGGTCCTCATAAGGTTTGTAGCGAATCATAATCCCTTAGTATTAGCCAAATTTACTTCTCCTTCAATTTTTAATCATGAAATAAAATAAAAATCATTCTCAAATGAAGTTAAATGAGATTTGAGCTTAAGCCCAAAATGAAAAAATTATGTTCATTTGATGAACCACCAAACAATTTTTAATAAGGCAGGGCTTTTTGCAAATAAAAAAATGCTAGATGTCTTATAGTTGTCGTAAAAAGTATTAATTTCTGCGTCGATCCAAGGAAGTAAGAGGTGGTCTTTTAAAAAATGTCTTCAAATTGGAAAATGTTAATAAACATAACCAACCACTTTATATTTTAGGTTTAAGATTTCTCTTTATTTTTGAACATTTTTCCTGTTTGTGATTTCTTATTTAAATTTAAATAGGCTACTTAGTTCAAACGTATTTATAAGCCAAATTACATATGATAGTTATCAAAGAACAAATTACACCAAAGACACACGTGTAAATCATTCTGACAAACACTAGCAGAACGGAACAACATGCTGTTTTCGAAAGCCCCTACACTTTCATCATCAGCGTTCTTGTGTTTGGTCCACTTCTGTGGTGTCAGTTGATGTATATTTCAGCTATTTATACAAACTTTTTCACTGTAAATAGAATACGTGAATTTTTTTGATCCATTACAAAAAAAAAAGTTTTCACAAATTGTGATACGAATGAATCAAAAAAATTCACGTATTCTATTTACAGTGAAAAAGTTTGTATAAATAGCTGAAATATACATCAACTGACACCACAGAAGTGGACCATTACAAGAAAAAAAGTTTTCACAAATTGTGATACGAATAAATCAAAAAAATTCACGTATTCTATTTACAGTGAAAAAGTTTGTATAAATAGCTGAAATATACATCAACTGACACCACAGAAGTGGACCAAACACAAGAACGCTGATGATGAAAGTGTAGCGGCTTTCGAAAACAGCATGTTGTTCCGTTCTGCTAGTGTTTGTCAGAATGATTTACACATGTGTCTTTGGTGTAATTTGTTCTTTGATAACTATCACATGTAATTTGGCTTATAAATACGTTTGAACTAAGTAGCCTATTTAAATTTAAATAAGAAATCACCAACCACTACTTCGAGTGGGTTTGGAACTAGGTGATGTGTTTTAATTTGAGATATTTTTGGCAGCGGGAAGTTACATTGTAGGAATCTCATTGAAAAGCAGAACCTGTATAATGATCAAACTTCCAAAAATCTATATACCCAGTGTTTGTGTCGAGCTACATGGTGCCACCAAATGAGATTTGAAAGTTTAAAAATGCAGCTATTGACGTCGTACTCATACTGCCAACTATAGGGTTTGCCTAATTCACTCACACGTTACGCACTCCTCCAGTAAACTGCCTACTTCTTACTCCCATCAGCCGCTGTACCTGACTAGCGGCAGCTACATCCACCTAGAAGTCTCTTTGATTTAACAGTACCAATCAAACATAAAAAGTTAGCACATAAACTAAACCATGGTTTTCAAACGCTCTAAAACAAAAATGTATTAAAGGGACCTAGCATATGCAAGTTTAAAAAGGTATAAATTTATCGATATGAAATTTCAATACACAACAGCTAGTAAACGTTAGTAAACTTATAAGACTGGCTAAAGCCGAATATTATTCCACACGATTCAGTACTGCAATTGGTTCTCGACAAACCTGGAATGCTCTTAGTGAAATAGGTATTGGCAAGCAGTTGAACAACATAGACTTAAATGTAGATGCAAACGTGCTTAACAAAATGCTCACTAATGCTCCTGTGATCCAAAGAAACTCGTTTTTTATAATTTTTCCTCAGATAATGATGTGAACGCTAATTATTTTTGCTATTCAGTTTGATATAATATCTGCAAGCTCAATAATAAAATCAAACGGAGTGGGAACTGATAACTTACTTCCCAAATTTAATAAAATAATTGTGCATCTAATTCTCCCATACGTCACTTACTTTTTAAACAATATTATCATGTCTTGTACGTTTCCTTTGAATTGGAAACATGCAAAAATCCTTCCATTACCCAAAGGTAATGGTGAATATATACCAATAGCCATATTGTGTTTTCTTTCGAAAATATTGGAAAAAATGTTGTATAAGCCAATGATTTTATATGTTAATATTAGCAAAATGCTTTCTAGTATACAATCTGGTGTCCGCGAGAGCCACAGCTGTGTTACGGCTCTTGCTGAAGTAAATGAACACATACATTTAACGCGATAGACCACGCCACATTAATTAACAAATTAAAACACTTTTTTAGATTTTCGATTACATCAATTAATCTTATTTCATCATACCTTTCAAATCGAACACAGTCTGTTCTTGTAAACAATGTTTAGTCTGATAAACTGACCCTTACAAGTGTTTTCCACTAATTTTTATTTATTGTATCTTCAGAACTGAACTAACAAAAAGTATTAAAATCTTAAATATAGATATAATCAGGGTTGTTGTAGAATCTGATTGCTATCAGAATCAGAATTGAGATCGACACAGAATTCATTTTGGTGTCACAGAAACAGATATTTCTCGTTTTTGTGTTCGAATCGGAATTGTGTCAGAACTGGGTGTCACAGAATCTGTTTTTATCGTTTTTTTATCAGAAATAATCTGATCAGCTGACAGGTGGCAGATTTGTATATTTGTTTTAGGCTGGTAAATACAATTTGGCTCACAATGTAAGTAAATTTATTTTTTTTATTTATTAAACTAAAAAAGCAAAATTTTCATTATTATTTTATCACCAATAGGGAAAACATAGGAATCAAACACAAAATGAGTTATTTTTAAAGTTTATGAAGAGAATAAGGATATAGCAAGCGGTTACACTAAGCGCGATAAAGTGCTGGTAGAGTCGCTTTGGCAAGAGTTGTCTCAATCTCTCAACAGTGCTGGACCACCGTCTAAGGATGCAAATGGTTGGAAAAAGGTAAGCAATTTTTAAATTTTGTGAATAGGTTTTTTCAGAATTAAAAGATTTTTATATGGGCAGATATGGACGGAATGGAAAAGCGAAATAAAAAAGAAGCTAGCACATAATAGGTCAGAGTCTCGTGCAACTGGAGGAGGCTTGTTTAATAAATTCCAGCTCACGCCAACAGAATAAGCTATTGCGCAAATGTGTGGAATAAATAAAACAGTTGAAGGTGTCTCAGGAATATCACTGGGCACTGTTGATGATTCTGAACTTGCCTTACATGATGACATTCCAACGAGTTCTAAAAGAATACTGAAAACGCCAACTATTTGCAGTACACCGAAAAGAGCAAGACCAGAGAGCGTAGCGGCGTTGATTGAAAAGTTTTTAAATGAAGACGGTAAAAGAAAAGATAAACTGAACGATAAAATCGATCATCTTATTTCGATTCAAGAAGAACATTCGAGCTCATTCAGACGCGTATACCGTGCTATAGAAAAAAACCAAGAAGCTGTGGCAAATTCCGTTAAAGAATTAAAAGATGAATTTGTAAGTTTAAGTTCCCGAATTTTGAAAGTAATGCAGGAGAAAAACGAAATAAAAAGAAATCAACTGGAACTAGAACTATTAAAATTTAATTTGGAAAACAATAACAATGAGAAAAACTGATCTCAAAAACAATTATGTTTGTACGTTATTTTATATAACTATTTATGCTACTTATAAGACTGGTCTAAGTGCAAAAAGAACTGTGTTACCTTAAATTGAATTTGTAAAATTAAAACATTAAAAAAGTCTATAATTTCTTGTAATTTATTTAAATAATTTTATAAACTGTTTGCAATTTGTTCTCTTATTCTTTGCCCTTCATTTTGAAGTGACACTGTTGGCATCAATAAATCATTGTCCTCTGATAGCTCTTCGGATTCAAACCCAATTTCATCTGCTTCGTATGAAATTTTATAACTTCTGCATATGTTATACAGGGCGCTGCAAACATTCACTATTTGTACCACTTTTTGTGGACTGTAATGCAGTGTACCCATCAAACATCGAAAACGGCTTTTCAGAACTCCTATTGTCCGCTCTACAATGTTACGAGCCGCAGTATGAGCTATATTAAATTTATGCTCCCTTGTGTTGAATGCTGCATTTCGATATGGAGTTAATAAAAAAGCCTCTATAGCATACCCGCAATCTCCTAACAATTTTGACGTTCGGTCGCCATTCTGAAATTCTGTCAGAAAATGTTGACGGGCCTTGCTGATGTTCCAAACAAAAGCGTCGTGACTTGAGCCTGGATACCGTGCGTCTACTGCCCGAATTAGCATGTCACTATCACAAATCTGGAAATGAAAAATATATAAAACAACTATTTTCAAAAAATTCTTATTAGTTTCTACTTACAATCATGGCATTCATACTAAAATACCCCTTTCTATTAAAAAATAAATGCTCATCCACAGCAGGTTTTATAATTTTGATGTGCGTCCCATCAATACAACCAACTATAGAAGGAATTCTATATTTGGTGAAGAAATGGTTCCTACATCTTCCTTTTTCATTGTCATCCATTGTTAGCTTCACCCACTGAGGGCACACATGCCTTTGCAGAACCTTTAGTACGTTGCTTAAGACAATTGACACCGTACTTCTGGCGAGACAAACGGAACTATCATTTCCTATTGATTTTTGATATGATCCTTCTGCCAAAAAGCGCAATGTTGCAGCTAGCTGAACAATACAGGAAATGTTTGAAGGAGGCAAATGAACTTTGACAATATATAAAGCTACTGCCTCTACCATTTTATTGTCGATTTTTTAATATATAAAAAAATATTTATCAAAATGTGTGTGAAAATCTAGTGCAAAATGTAAACAACAGCACAACCAACCAAAACAAAACAGCTGATTCGAATATGGGTTTTATTTATTTTCGAATCAACGCAAAACCAAGACGATTTGATGACACCAATTTAAATCAGAATTGATTTTCAATTCCGATAATTCACAATTCTGACTTGGATTCTACAACAACCCTGAATAATTAGGCCCAACCAGTGTCGGACATAAACTTAGTGATAATAATTAAAAATACATAAATGTCGTGTTAAGCACAAAGATATTTTCAAAAAGTTTCATCTGGGGTGTTGCGTATTAAGACCGTAGTATCCCTCTTTTTTAAGCGGATGTGTCCAGGAAAGTTCAAGATGTTACCAGCAAAGGGATTAGGATGGCACTCGAGTTTTGGTAAATATTTGCCTGCATATTTTGCAATTTCAGCGGTCACAAGTGGCATATTTAAATCACGATGTAAAATTGAATTTTTCATGTACCATGAAGCCGATGTTATTAACCTTAATATTTTGTTTTGCATTCGTTGGATTCTCTCTACATTGGAAGCTGAAGCAGTGTCCCATAGCTGAATTTCGTAACACCATATGGGTTTCAAAGGCGACTCATATAATAAAAATTTACAATCCAGACTGTGTGTTGAATTTCTACCAATCAGCCAATGTATCTGGGTTAATTTAAGCTTCATTTGTGTTAGCTTAGAGTCAATGTGGTGTTTCCATGTAAGCCGTCGGTCAAGGTGTATACCAAGGTATTTCACCTGTGAATGATGAGGAACAACTTGATTGTTGATTCGAATGGGGAAAGAAGTGTCTCTTCGTAGGGTA
Organism: Germaria angustata; assembly: GCA_963681545.1. Classification (NCBI taxonomy): domain Eukaryota; kingdom Metazoa; phylum Arthropoda; class Insecta; order Diptera; family Tachinidae; genus Germaria; species Germaria angustata. The sequence continues at coordinate 77,878,896 of OY812998.1, read as the reverse complement.
AATGTAACATGAACACACTTGTTCATTTACTTACATTCTCCATAAGTTCAATCACGGTTCCAACAGGCTAATATGTTGCTGGAGATAACGGGTAGGGTCGTGAGGGTTTTCATGCATTCTAAGGCAGGCTGTATCATCGGCAAATGTAGAAGTGAGGATATTACTGCTCAAAAGCCTATCACAGGTATAAATCAAAGATAAAACTGGCCCCAGTATACTACCCTGTGGCACACCGGATGAGATAGTTTCGGGCACACTCATGAAGTCTTCTTCCACAACAGTGAACTTCCGGGCAAGAATGTAACTTTCCAAAAGATTTATAATGTTTATTGGTAAATATGTCTTCAGTTTTAAAATTATGCCTTCATGCCACACTTTATCAAATGCCTGAGAAACATCAATAAGAGGGAGAACAATACTTCTTTTCTTCAGATGTTCTTCTTTTAAAATGAACCAATCTATGACAAATTTGTAGTTAATTCTGTTAAATAAAAATGTGTAGGTAATTCTTTTAAATTATGTATATCATGTGAAATTTTCTAATATACAAATTTATATGGTTGCTATTTTTGATTTATTTTTTATATTATATTTCATTTTGTTTTTTATTAAGTTTTTATTCTAATTTAATAATACCCAAAGGGTTTTATATTTAACGCATTCCGTTTCTGTACTATAAATATAAGATTAAGTATTGTTGCACAGGAAATAAACCAAAAAATTAATAAGTCTGAGCAATTAGTTCCCTACCACAGTTTTATTAAATCAATAAGTTTCTCAGAAATCGCTGTATGTGTTCGACCGTCACTCACATCGAAATATTTATAAAATCTCTCTAGCGTAAAACCTTTGGAATCAACATATTGAAAAAAAAAATAATAATTGAGATTTATTCTTAATAGCCGTGGATTCAGCCAGTATTGCAAAACAAATGTGACCACACATTAATTCCTTTATCAGTGTTATTTAAAACAACAGTAGCGACCGAGTTAATTACATCGTTTTTTACGTGTATGTGGTTTGAAGTGCCTTAGTAAGAGTATCTACTAATCGTTCCATCATTTGACGATTTGCTCGTTATGTCTCGATAGTTAAATTCCTTTTTATGCATCAAGTAAGAAGTCAACGCGAATATTTCCATATGTTTTTAAAGTTATTCAGTTATTAATATGAAGTTCAGTGATTTGAATTTTGATCATTGCAGAAGTTAAATGATTTAAATAATAAATCATATAACCTGTAGTCCAAACACTTAATTCACTATTTACAGAAAACAGTAAACGAGGCCGAGAATTTGACACCCGCATAGCTAAGATTTTTGGTCGCAACTAGATATATGAAAATATCTAGTAAATATCCTATTTTTGGAAGAAACAATACATATACATACATATATATATATATATATATATATATATATATATATATATATATATATATATATATATATATATATATATACTCATTTTAAAGCACCGCTGTGACAATTGTTATAACTTAAAATAAATAATTCAGATGATTCTTAAAATCAATTTTAATTGCAAAAACATCTATTTAAATTTTTTTGCCTTCTAGGAAAGCCCACTGCCACGTAATATATCTCAGGGTGTGATTGTTAGCAATCATTCTCTGGTACTACAAGGTGTTACAAGATCCACGGCAGGAAATTATTCATGTGTTGGTTACAATGCCGAAGGTGAAGGAAGCAGTGCACCATTTTCTCTCAACGTATTATGTGAGTATTACATAATTATTTTTACAAACCCTTATACTTATTTGTTCTTAACACACCATGAAAGATCAACAAATGACCTTTCAGAGTCTTTGTGGAGCTCTTGCTTACAATGACATTGTCATTATTTTTTAAAATTTTTTTTTATTCCGAATTTTGAGTTGATGATAATCGCATTATTTGGTTCCCATCTATTTAAAGATGCTGATCAACTAAATTTTCACGGTTATAAACTATTATCGGATTTAAGATTCGTTGGAGTCTTTCATTGTATATACGAAATGAAATTGTGTACCAGAGGTGGCAATCGCGATCTTATTCTTGAAGTGAACGGACGTGCTTTGTTAAGCTCGCAATAGATTACATATAAAAAATTGTAATAAGTAAAATATCGAAATAAATAATTGTAATGTTAATAAAAAAATTATTGTAATGTTAATATTAAAATAGATCACAAATATTTACTGGCCACAAGATCGATTCTTCGCACTCCATCGTGTTCTTTTTCGTGAAAACACAGTGCTTCTGAAATCGAAATATTATACAATAAGTGGATATGGATACACACATTACTGTACTTAAACGGAGATGAAGACCGAGATCATCGAAAATTCTTCTGTCATAATTCCTAAAGATGATTATAAAAATAAACCAAAGCCGGAAAACAGATTTGAAATTGTCCAAAAGAAGATGAAAATACCTGCACTGAATCAGAAGTTGAGTAAGCCACCTCATTTTTTTTAAACAGCGAAATTCAAGCGATTTGGTGGGCGAATTAATTAAATTAATTGGAGAAAACTCCATTTACTTGGTACTAATTAGACCTGGTAACGTGAATGAAACCAAAATTAAAGTTAACCAGAAAAATTACTTTCGAAAAAATGTTTCCGTGTTTGAAAGTTGCAAAAAAAATTCATACGTTCCAACTGAAAACGCCAAAGGACTTTAGGTAGTATAAAGGGTATTACCTCCTCTGAATCCAGAGGATGTAAAATGTAGTTAACAGAATAGCGGCTACAAAGTCAAAAATGTTGCAAGCACTAAAACATGAAGAGAGTCCCCAGCTAATATTTCGAATTGAACTCGAAACATATAATATAAAACTAAAAAAACGTAACGTATCCAATTTATAACTTTAAATACTTGTTGCACAGAAAAGTTGTTGTGGAGGAACCACACAAGCGAGCACTATCTGAGGCTTGAGTATCAATTTGAATATATATTGATAGATCTCTAATAGGTAACTGGCGTCTTGAAGCTTTTTTATAATTAATGGATACTCGTATACTCTATATGACTCCGAGGTAGAGCTCAAACATTATTTATTTCGTGGTCGACGTAAAAAATATACCGCATCCTCTTATGAATTTCTAAGCCCATGCTTTTTTGGCAGCTGGTGACTATAATGCCAAACATATGTCCAAAGATCATGACTTATTACACGAAGGGTCGTGGTTTGTTTGAAACAATTTCTTAATAAGGAATAAACATAATTTCAATGGACAGCCAAACCAATGACCAACTGATCGTCAAACCATTTCCGCTATTAGTGATTTGGGAATGGTAAAGGGCTTCTTTTTATTTATCTTCAGACCACTAATATACTATAGTCACCATATTTTTCATGGAAATTTATCAACTTAACAACGCCTGCAGACATAGACATAGTAACGATATAGATCACCTCAGCTAAAACGTAAGTTAAACGAGTATCAAAAATGGTCCTAAGCTGGGGAAAGGCCCCAAGTGATGTGAAAATTATTTTCTAAATATACTTTACGCTTTGAACACTATCCGGTAGAACGGAACGTTTCAATAATTACAATAATCTCTTAGCCCGGAAAAAACCATAAGACAGTGAAGTCACACAGCCCCAAAAGTCTGTTAACTAACATCCTAAAGCTATTCCAAAAACGATGGTGATTTAATTAACAAATTTAATCGCAAATAGTTATAAGTTAATAGTCCGAACACTCTGTAGCCAATAGAAGCAGGGAGTTCCTCAAGGTAATATTTTGAATCTTATTTTAAGCAGTGATATTCATATATCAATTCTGATGATACAGCTTTTCCAAGCGTCCATTAAAACCCACAAAAAGCATCCCGTCACTTGCAGGAATACATTTCACCGCTCGAGAAGTGGCTACAATGAGGATGAACGAGCAAATGTATATACATATTACTTTTTCCTTGGGAAAAATATACCCCACTACAAATTAATACTAATTTATACCGTAACACAATGATATAAAATACTGTTACTATCCAAAACAAACGAAACCGCGAGAAAGCCTTGACTATGCATCCACTATTTATTAATAAATGGGTATTAACCATATTTCTGCGCTGTCATTAATACTCGTTGTTACTCGAAGTAATTAAAAAGACGCGTTATTAGACAAAGTTTTCAGCGATATAAGAATACATCTAAATCAGAGTGCAGTATGCCTTCTTTGTTGCATGATGAAAATTCTATTAATTAGGAATAGGGAAAAGTTATGAATTTTCATTTCGAAAAAGGTAAGAACTACAAACAAATTGCCGAAATTCTCAACATGAAGCCATGAAGTTAGATACACAGCCAGAAGGCATTAAAGTGAAAGAAGAATACAATTTATTAAGCAAAAAAGCCAGTCAAGAAAATTTACCGGGAAATAAGACAGCTCAAATCAAAATTAATGCTAACCCCGGCTTAAGAGCACACAAATTAGTCACTTAGGCCTTTAATGAGCTCCAGAAAGAAGTATCCACATCCCCCATCCAAAGAATCATAAGGGAAAAAGGTTTCCAAGGTTAAGTAGCAAGACAGTGGCTAATTTACGCAACCCAAGTTCTCGTTTGAGTTTTGCCAGGAAACACTTTCATAAGCCTGTAACAGTTTCATAAGCCTGACGTAATTTTGCAGATGAGGGCAAATACAAACTATTTGGATCTGATGGACACATCGTAAAACATGTCATGCTGTGAGGTTGTATGGGAGCTAAAGGGGTTGGAAAATTAATTTTTATTGACGAAATTATGAATGAGGAGTCATATTTGAATATTTTACGTAGAGTCGTTAAAATTCTGGCAAGACAGAGATACAAAACATAAGTCGCTTTCAATTTAATAATGACTACTTTATAATCGTCATAATGTTCTTCAATACCCACTTAGTCCTCAGACTTCGATCCAACTGAGAATTCATGAGTTGATACAAATGAAATTGAAAACGATTCAAATTAACTGGAGAAACTCAATACCAGTGTGGTGCTATGGAATTCAAATTTTGCGAACAAATAAAAGTAATTTTATAAAACGCTAATCTAAATGGACAAATCTAGTAATCGAAGAATTATCTAAAATTCAATTAATTAATGAAGAATTTTATTATCCATAACATTTTATTTTATCATCTATAACATCTATAATAAATATTTTATTGTTTAGTGTTGGCTTAGCTAGGTATATGCCTGCATTTCATTGGCGCTAACAAAATCATTAGTACCCTTTTAGCCAAATTATGATTGAAAAGCATTCAAGCTCATATACTTATGCCACAGACTATATGTAATCAACAAAAACACATACATAAGTATAATAGCTTTAGAATGCTTTTGTTGATTACAAATAGAAAAATATGTTTGGATTTTCATATAGTATACGAGCTTGAGTACTAATGATTTGGTTAGCGCCAATGAAATGCAATCATATACCTAGCTATGCCAACAACAAACAATAAAATATTAAATAGTTATTTTGGAGAATATCTCGAATAACAAATTTGATAAATTATTACCTACATTATACTCAAAATTGTATTTGAATATTGAATCAAAATTTTTTATGTCGAAAATGTTATAGGATCAAAATTATTTGTTACCCTAATATTCAAAAACTTACTTTAGAACTGCACATTATTTTGCTAATCCCAAAATATGATTGTATATGCACATATTAATATAAATTTTTCTTTAGATGCTCCAACATGTGCACCGAATCAACCACGAATTTATGGGGTGGCCAAACAAGAGGATGCTAAAATAAAATGCACCGTCGATGCCAATCCACCAGATGTTGACTTCAGTTGGACCTTCAACAATTCAGCAGAAAGTATTGATGTCGCAACCAATCACATCTCGAGACTGGGTAGGTTTCTAGTATTCGGAGGAATATTAAGTATACGAGTGCATACGTACATTTTTATATATTTTGTTGTACATATCGGATTATCTATTCAGTAGTTTCAAAACCGGCAGACTAGCAAAGTTGTCATCTAAAATGTTATAAATTTAGTCATTTTTTTTTGTCATTTTTGAATATGGATTGCTCAATAGTCGCACAACGCGTAAAAATAGTTAAAACTTAATACAAAAGCGGTGTATCAAAAGTTGCCACTCTTCGATTACGGTGATTACGGTCGTCATAATTGACCTGCTGTGCAAGGAATTGGCGAGATTGTAAAGAAATCGGAAGAAACTGGAGGCATTACAGATGTGGTCATGGTAATGTGCGCACTGCGGAAAATATCGCTCCTGTTAGTGGCTAATCCTAATTGTTCGATTCACGGCGTTCTGTGCAATTAGGTTCATCTTAAAGCTCATTATTTCGTATATTACATATCGAGCTTTTGCTGCAATAACGCAGTAATTCAAAAAAGGTTGTTTTGAAGAAATTGAGTTTAAAGTTTTGAATTTACACACAACTTAATGGTAAAAGAAAATTTAGTTCTTTTCTCAAGAGCTGAGTATACAAAATATTTTTATGAAACTTTTACAGAATATAAAAAACGACAAGGTGAATAATTTCGTAATATAACCTTAAAAAATTCAAATTTTGAGTTACTACGGTATTGCACCAAAGGCTCGATATGTTGATTGGTTGCTAGAGCAACAGACTGTTTTTTTTCACTAAATTTTTATTTATTGTATCTTCATTAAACTGAACTAATAATAAGTATTCAAATCTTAAATATAGATATAATTATTAGGCCCAACCAGTGTCAGACATAAATTTAGTGATAGTAATTAAAAAAACATAAATGTCGTGTTAAGCACAAAAATATTTTTAAAAAGTTTCATCTGGAGTGTTGCGTACTAAAGCCGTAGTATCCCCCTTTTTTAAGCGGAAGTGTCCAGGAAAGTTCAAGATATTACGAGCAAGGGGATTAGGATGTGACTCGAGTTTTGGTAAATATTTGCCTGCATATTTTGCAATTTCTGCAGTCACAAGTGGCATATTTAAATCACGATGTAAAATTGAATTTTTCATGTACCAAGGAGCCGATGTTATTAACCTTAAAATTTTGTTTTGCATTCGTTGTATTCTCTCTACATTGGAAGCTGAAGCAGTGCCCCATAGCTGAATTCCGTGACACCATATGGGTTTCAAAAGCGACTTGTATATTAAAAGCTTACAATCTAGAATGAGGGTTGAATTTCTACCAATCAGCCAATGTATCTGAGTTAATTTAAGTTTATTTGTGTCAGCTTAGAGTCAATATGGGGTTTCCATGTAAGCCGTTGGTCAAGGTGTATACCAAGTTATTTCACCTGTGAATGTTGAGGAACAACTTGATTGTTGATTCGAATGGGGGAACAAGTGTATCTTGTAGGGTAAATGTGACATGAACACACTTTTGTTCATTTACTTTTATTCTCCATAAGTTTAACCACGGTTCCAACTGGTTAATATGTTCCTTTAGATAACGGGTAGCCTCGTGAGGGTTTTCATGCATACTAAGGCAGGCTGTATCATCGGCAAATGTAGAAGTGAGGATATTACTGCTCAAAGGCATGTCACAGGAATAAATCAAATACAAAACTGGAACCAGTATACTAGCCTGTGGCACACCGGATGAGATAGTTTCGGGCACACTCATCAAATGCCTGAGAAACATCAATAAAGAGGAAAGAACAATACTCCTTTTCTTCAAATGTTCTTATTATAAAATGAACCAATTTATTAGTTTGTTCAATGGTGCTATGCTGACTTCTAAAACCAAATTGATGATCCGGTATACACCCATTATTAGTTAGAATTGGGGACAATTTAGTCATGAGCAGCTTTTCTAAGAGCTTTGAAATTGTTGACAATAAACTTATTGGGATATATGACTCAGCCTTGGTAAGATCTTTGTCCGCCTTTGAAATCATTTTGACCATGGCAAGTTTCCAGCTGTTGTTATGTGTTTGAACTCGTGTTATTTAATGGCGTTTTACAATTTATAAAAATGTATAAAATGTATGTATACTTAAACTAAACAGGGTTACCAGATGATAGTAAATATATTTACAGTACCATAACATCTTCCCTTTTTTATATATGTATATACTTGTAAAGATAAATTAAATTTAAAAAGACTTTATACATATATATATATATATATATATATATATATATATATATATATATATATATATATATATATATATATATTTAAGGATGTATGTGAACAATAATCATAGTAATTTCTTTTTACAAATTAAGCCTATTAGGCGGTATTATTTTTCTTCCAAATTTTGAATACATTTTATTATCTGTTCTTAATTCATTGTTAACATTTTCATTATTAATATTTGTACTTATATTTTTATTTCTATGATTATTTTCACAAACATTTTCATTGTTATTGCTTATGATATCATTTTCATTAATATTATTATTACTAGAATCTGTATTACCATCCATATTGGAATAAACAAGCCCATTTTCATGTGTTTTTGAATTAAGGTTTTTACTATTTTCTATAAAATTTAATTTTGGAGGTAATATTTTCATGATATGCTGTCTATTTCTTCTATAGATTACTCCATTTTCATCCTTTACGAGAAAAGACCTAGGTTCTTTACATATTTCTACGACCTGACCCTTATACCATATGGATGTGGGATTCTTTTTGAACCTCACTTTTTCACCTAGAAGAACGGGTTTTAGTTCAACTGTGTTTTTATTATAATATTTGGACGAACTCAACTTGTTGTTTTTCAGAGTTTCTTGTATGTCTTTTATTTTACACATTTTTGGGTTTAAGTCTTTCAAAACAGAAGGCAATTTTGTTCTTAGTTTTCTGCTCATAAGTAATTCTGCTGGACTAGGCATATTAATTTTGGGTGTTGTACGATGTTGTAAAAAGGCTGTATAAGGATCTGTGTTGTCACCTTTACATTTATATAAAATATTCTTAATTGTTTGAATAGATCTCTCTGCGAGACCATTAGATCGAGATATATAAGGACTTGAAGTTATGAAATCTATATCCCAATCCATGCAGAATTGCTTAAAATTATGTGAATTGAAAGGTGGTCCATTGTCGGAGATTAGCATTTTTGGAATACCATGCCTTGCAAATACTGATTTACATTTTGTAATAACCTGTATAGAGGAATAACCAGATCCTAGAATTTAAACTTCAAAATACTTAGAATAATAATCAACGATCAATAAATACATTTTTTGATCAAACTCAAACAAGTCGCAACCGACCTTGTACCATGGTATTTTAACAATTTCATGACTTTCAAGGTTTTCTTTCGGGTTGGAATTCCTGAATTTTAAGCAAGTTTCACAATTAGATACTATATTGTAGATGTCATTGTTTATATTTGGCCAATAAATTGAACATCTAGCTAAACTCTGACAATTGTGAATACCCATATGGCCTTCGTGAATATTACGCAATATTTGAAATCTTAAAGATTTCGGAATTATAATGCGTTTGCCATTAAACAATATTCCATTTATTTGGTTTATATTATCTTTAATTGGATAATACAGTTGCACTTCCGTATCTACCTGTTTCTTGCTTTCTGGCCAACCATTTTGTAAATAACCAAATATTTTTTGCAACATACTGTCTTTTTGTGTTTCCATTTTAACTGTTTCTATATCTATTGATGGAATTTCTACATTATTTATTAAAGCGTTACACTGTATAGTTATATCCTCGTCTAAATCAGAACAGATCTCATCCTTGATCGGTGCCCTAGATAGTGTATCGGCTATGAGTAGATCTTTACCTGGCTTGTACACAACAGTTAAATTGTATGATAAAAGTCTAAGCATGATTCTTTGCAGTCGCACTGGAATATCGTATAATGCTTTTTTGAATAAAGGAACAAGTGCTTTGTGGTCTGTTTCTACAACAATACTTCTGCCATAAATATATTGGTGAAATCTAATACAACCAAATAAAATTGCAAAAAGCTCTTTTTCGATTTGGGCATAATTTACCTGACACTTGGTCAGCGATGCTGATGCATATGCAACAGGGTTTTCACCATGCGTTATCACAGCACCTACGGCGTATTTTGACGCATCTACGGATAAAGTCAGAGGTTTGTTTGTGTCATAATAGGCTAAAACGGGTGCTTTAGTTATTTCTCTTTTCTCAATTTGTTGTTCTCTATTCCATGACCACATTGCATCTTTTTTCAAAAGATCTCTTAAATATTTATTTTTGCTGGACAAGTTCTCAATGAATGAACCTAAATAAGTTATCATTCCCAGAAAACGTTGCAGTTCCTGCTTGTTTTCTGGGACTGGCATGGCTAAAATGGATTGAATTCTCTTTTCATCTGGTTGTACACCTTTTTCACTAAATATGTGCCCAATGAACTTCACTTCAGATTTTAAAATTATGGATTTTGATCGATTAAACTTAAGACCAACGGTTTTTCCTCCTTCGAGGACTTGTTTTAATATTTTGATGTGTTCAGTTACATTGGGGGCATGAATTAAAAAATCGTCCATGTATATTACTAGACCAGGAATATCACCGAAAAGTCTCATCATTTCGGCATGAAATATCTCAGGGGCCGAACTAATCCCAAAGGGCAAACTTAAAAATCTAAATCTACCAAAAGGTGTATTAAATGTACACAGCTTCGACGATTCCTCATCTAGCTCAATCATCCAAAAACCCGAGTTTGCATCTAACAAACTAAATATTTTAGAGCCACTCATGCGCGATTTACATTCATCTATTGTTAAGAAATCAAATATTGGTCTTTTAATAGCTTTATTCAAATTGCGTGGGTCTAGGCAAAGTCTCAAACTTCCGTTTGGCTTTGTTACTAACACAATGGAGCTAACCCAGTCAGTCGGTTCTCTTACTTCCGTAATTACATTCAATTTAACCATTCTCTCTATTTCTGTTTTTAATGCTTGGTGCAAACTGAAAGGCACGCGACGAGGCGGATCAATTACTGGCTCACTATCTTCTTTTAACTTAAATTCATTTTTAGAGCTAGTTCTAAACCAACAACATTGTTACAAACCATGTCTACTACATGAAAATGAGCTGAATATACAACGTTATTATACAGAATATTAATAAAGATTTTACCAATAACTGGGAGCTTCTCCCCACTAAAAGTTACAATATTATTAAATACTTTCTTTACCATAGGTAGTCTTAGGCACTTCAAGGTTCTTAAGGACATTAAGTTAGTTTGTGCTCCTGTATCCACCTGGCATGTTACAATTTTTCCATCAACTCCAACTTCAATATTCCAAATATTAGCTTTCTGCTGTTTCATCTCGTCCACTGATCCCACAAACAAAGTCTCCTCCTCAGAGTTATCTTCTTCGCAAATATTTCCCACGAACTTGTTTTGATATTTTTCGTTTCGTCTTGTGAAACACATTCTGGCATAATGGTTCTTTTTTCCGCACAAATTACAGGTTACGCCATCAGCTGGACATTTATTCTTATGCTTTTGTCCACATTTTTTGCATTCCGTTACAGAATATTGTTGCTGTTGTTGTTTATTTTGTTGTTTTTGTTGAACGTTTCTGTTAAAATTTTTTATGCCAGCTACTATTGGCTGATATTGTCCGCCATTTTCAATATTAGAAAGGTTCGCTCTTGCCATCTCCATGCTTTTAGCAATTTCCAACGATTTTTTCCAGGTTATGTCACCTTCACTTAACAAACGCTCTTTGACGTTTTTGTATATTTCGGACAAACCACATGTAAATATGTCTTTAAGTAAACCCTCCCTTAAAGTTTTGAAATCACACGAATTGCTTAAATTTTCCAATGCGGTGGCATATTCCACAATTGACTCCTCAGCTTTTTGGTGTCTCGTAAAGAAGGCGTGTCTTTCCATTGACAAATTGATCTTGGGTATGAAATGAGACTCAAACTTCTTCAACAAGTTATCTAACTGGACCGTATCAATGTCTTCATTAAACGAGTTGAAGATTTGCAGGGAAGCGGGACCCATGTGGTGGAGTAAGAGGGCAACTTTTCTTTTATTTGGCTGTGCGTCAAGATTAGAGGCCAACAAATAAATCTTAAATTGTTTGCTCCAATTCCTCCATTCTTCAGCAACATTGAAAGCTTTTAAATTAAATGAAGGCATTGTAGCTCCCAAAGAATTCCAGCTTTTTTGGTCTACTGCACCAGCATCATTCGGTGCAACTTCATCATCTGGCATTTTCATTGTTTTTTTTTTTTTTTTTTTTTTTTTTTTTTTTTTAGTAGAAAACAACCAGGGACAACGATCGAACACGCGACCCTCTGGCTACTAGTCTGTTACACTAGCATGCTAGCTGTTATTTGTCATCTGGTATTTTCATTTTTTTTTTATATATTAAATCTCACTTTTTTTTTTCGTTGAATAGAAACAATTTCAATTTTACTTTTTTCTTTTTTTTTATTTTTAACAAAAACCTGACACCATGTTATGTGTTTGAACTCGTGTTATTTAATGGCGTTTTACAATTTATAAAAATGTATAAAATGTATGTATACTTAAACTAAACAGGGTTACCAGATGATAGTAAATATATTTACAGTACCATAACACTGTGTGGATAATACTCCAGTCGCACAATGCCAATAAAAATAAACAACAGGATTCTTATAGCAACACGAAGCAACTGCATCAGCATCTTGTTACTAATTGCATCAATACCCGGAGCTTTCTTCGGGTTGCTTTCAGCAATTGGTTTTTGTACATCACGCATCTTAAATTTCATGGGTCGAGGAGGTAGAGCAACTACACTAGGCAAATCAACAGAACCAGTACATGTTTGGGGTAAAAACGTATTTTAAATGCTCAGCAAATATGTTACCTTTTTCAGTATTAGTTCTTGCTCAACCTCCGGTAGAAGTGCGCAGGGGTGGTTTAGACTCAACGGGTGTTTTAAATTTTTTAACAGCGCGCCACAAGGAGTAATTGGATGCTGCTGTGACATCGAGACCTTCCAGATAGTTCTTAAGAGAAGCAGATTTTTCAGATGAAAGCAACTCTTGGAGTCGTTTAGTGCATTCTCTAAGTCTGATTTTATGTTGGGGCGATCTGTGCTGTTGCCATTCCCTTCTAGCTCTTCTTTTTTCACATACGAGACTTTCAATATCCGCAGAATAAATTCAATTAAACCCAGTCTGCGGATGGGAGGTAGTGGCATGTTTAGTAGCCTGTTTAATATTTTCAGTAAGATTGGCAATTTTAAATTCAATATCATCGGGAGTTCTTAGCTTGATGTTCTCCGTGAGATATTTTTTGAACCCCAGTCAATTAAAATTATTTATCATCTTCGCATATGGGTGAGGTAAGTCACTTCTTAGTGGGCTACAAATTGTAACGATCGTGGGAGAGTGATCGGAGGAGAGACCATGAGAAGCTCCAACATGAATTAAATCCCTAGAGATATTTTTCATGACGCTAAAATCTATAACATCTGTAATTTTTTTTATGTCAGTAGGCCAGTAAGTGGGCTCCGCGCTCGAAATGACGTCCAAGTCCATTTTTTAAATTGTGTTTAACAACGCTCGACTTCTAGGTGTAATAAGACGCGATCCCCAGAACGTATGTTTTGCATTGTCGTCGCCAGCTGCTACGAAACAAGGGCCAAGAGTTTTGTAAAAATTGTCGTATTGATCCTCAGAGAATGAAAATCTGGGAGGGGAGTAAATTGATGATATCACAAGATTTGAACAAAAATTTTCGATGCAAATATCTGTTGCTTGTAGATGGTCTTCACAAATGTTCTAAAGAATATAGTGTTTGAGTCTTGACTTTATTAGAACTGCTGGTCCTCCGCATGCTCTTCCTCTTGGGTCCTTTTTTTTTAAAAAGGCTTCTCGAAGTCAAATGAGTCTCAGATACCAACATTATATCAATATTTTTTACCGTGAGGAAGTGCTCTAGATCATTTTTATGTTGCCGAATGCCGTTTGCGTTCCAGAAACATGTTTTTAACGTGTTCATGGCTTGTTAACTAATGCATTCGCAAAATTTCTTGCATCATTCTAGTTATATATGTTGTAAAATTGTTTATAGTTTGCACCAGATTATCAATAGTAGCTTCAAGGCGATTGAAATTAAAGCTTGCGTTTGCATTTACTGTGTTATTTGGTGGTGACACTTTTTGCATAGGAACTGAGTTGATTTTCACAGCGTCAGCATGTGTACGTATTTTCTGTTTGCGCTGGGGTTACTTTAGGCTTTTGACCCATAGTCTGTTTAACGAAAGAGTATACAGGGCATCTTCTGTAGTTAGCAGTGTGATTACCTCCACAATTACTGCACTTTTTTTCCTTCCGATCTTTCGACTTATTGCAAATAGCCGTATTGTGTAATTCACCGCACACAACACAAACAGTAGGTAATTTACAATAAGTTTTTGTGTGGCCATATTCTTGGCAATTATGACACTGTACGGGTCCAGAACGCTTGTGTGGTTCTTCAACAGTGATTTTTCGGTATAAGAGATATTTTAAATTATAAATAGGATGTGTCTCATTTTTCTTCAATTTAATATCATTTGGCTCCAGTTCAACGCGAAATAAGGCTTGGGGGATCTTCTTCATGTTTATTATGTTAGAGACATTCTTTACTTTAAATCCCTGGAGGGTGAGAGTATCTTTTATTTCCTCAGGAACAACATAAGAACCTATGCCCTTCAATACGATCTGTAGGCCTTTGAATCTTTGTTTCATCAATATTACCACGTTTTATTGGAACAATGTGAAATGCCTTTTTACCAATGACCGATATTAATTTTTTAATAATGGTGTTTTAATTTTTTTTCCTCAAATAGATTCGTGGTGGTTTTGAGGTTTTATTCGAGGGTACGTCGGGTTTGTCGGTGGTATCTTGCAAAATTTTAAAACGGTTTAGACGGTTAGCTGAGTTGGCGTCGCTATCCCTGGATATCTTGGGAACCGATGAGATTTTAGATGAATTTGAGCTTCGCCCGCGCTTTACTACTGTGATATATCTGTCCATTCCGACAGGCACTTTAGGTTTCTGATTATTATTGTCTATAGTGATAACTGGGTTAAGTGATGAACACGAGCCGGGAGCGGATAATGGCGCTGATTTAAATAAAGAAGTACTAGGCAGCGGTAATGTTATAGAATCACTACTTGACATCGGAGTAAGCGAGGTTGATCGCTCACGTAAAATTGGCTTTGCCGTTAGAAAAAGGCTATCATTCGATTTTTTATTTTTGTTGTTTACATTAAGAGCTTCAGACCTCACAGTAAAATAGGCATTTCTGCCGTTAGAACTCACTTCACAATTTTTTGTTTTAGAGGTACTCATACAGAGTATTCCTCAGTTACTTTGTTTGTGTTTTTTTTTTGTTTTTGTTGTTACATATTATATGAAAAATATTATTAGTGCAAATAAAGCAATTTTCACAAAATGAGTACTTATTACAAATCAGAACTTATTACGAATATTTTTTTTGTAATTTTTGTTTGTTTAGTATGTAAGAAAAAACTCCGCTAATACATCCGTTCACTACGAAGGTTCAACAAGAACATGACAGTCTTTCAATCCTGATTTTTCAAACAAAATTTTCTTCACCCAGTGGTTACGTCAACAAACAAAATTGTCACATATATGGCACACAGACCACCAAAAGTGAATGTCAAAAAGCCATTGCATCCGAAAAAAGTGACATTATGGTCTTAAGGTGTCATTGTCCACATGATAACCGCCTTTTTACTCTGCAATTCAAGATTATGAACTGGACGTTATGCGGTTTCAATAAGACAGTGCCACACGATCAATTTTGGCTTCATTTCATGGAAAACTTCCATAACGCGTAATTTCACATTTGGCGACGTAAGTTGACAATGAGAATCATGCTATTCGACGCTGTTAGATTTTTTTCGGGCTATGCCAAGTTTCGTGTCGAAATCTACCTCAAAAAGTTCCACTGGTGCAACCAATCTAGAGAGTAAATTAAATGCAAGATTCAAGCAAAGTTTGATAAAAACCATAGCTTTATGTGTGTTTCATTAAACTTTACTTTTAGAAACGAAATATGGATAACCCGTATATACAGTGGAGTTTGGTTACAACAAACCTAATGGACCGAATAATTTAGTTCGTTCTAGATTAAGTTCGTTATAACCGAAAACAACAAATATTTTTTGGATACAATACTGATAAATTTTAATATTAAGTGTTTAAAATTATGGTTTTGTTTTCCGTTCCGCCTAATAATTACAACCATTGGCACCCAAAGAGAGTCTAATCGTACGCATGTTTCAAGAAAAATACAAATATATTCATGCTGAGTATAAACTGTTGTGTTCTTTGTATAAAATCATTCTAACCCTACTGTGATTATGTATTTTGTAATACATATATACAATATAGAATTCTCATATTGTATTTATTTGTTTGACATAAGTATACGAGGTTGAATGTTTTCAAGCTGTTTAAAGTTCACTGATTATTTGGTTTAGTTACCAATGAAATGTCGGCATATGAAAAGCTAAAGCCACAACAAACAAAAATATTAAAATAAGAAATATATAAAAATATTTGAGAATTTAATACAGCGAATAATTTTCTATACTTCCACCGCGCAGCACACTAAAAATATATTTGGCGGACATACGGCATATGTTTAATAGAAATGGTGAATTTTCATTCTTCTCATAAAGTATTTATTTATTCAATTTCTATTTTGTCATTTTGTTCCCCTTAGATATAAAACGCTTGTGCCATCGTTTTTTCCAATCCTCGAAGCAGTTCTTACATTTGGTATTGCTTTGAGCTCGCTCAGCGATTCGGTTTTTATCTCCTCAATTGTCGCAAAACGCTGTCTTTTCATGGGTTTTTAAAATTTTGGGAACAGGAAAAATTTGCAGAGGGAAAAATCTGCTAAATACGGTGACTGAGCCATGATTATGGAATTATTTTCGGACAAAAAAATTACGAAAAACCATGAATTGTTTTTTCACAATTCCGCACGTTTTTTCATATTGCTTCTCGTAAGCGATGCATAATCTCGAGATATAATTCTTTAAACCTTACAACCATGTTGCAAGAGACCATGATGCAATACTACACGGCAAACGAAGAAAACAGTGGACGAATCCTTGACTTTTGATCGAACTTGGCGGGCTTTTTTTGTTTTGGCTCTTCCATTAGGGCGATTGGACAATTGTTTCGATATCATAACATAAGCAAATTTGGAGCCTCTTTAAGGAAATTTAACATTTAATGAACGATTCCTATGCGACGTTATTTTTTGCTCAAAATTTATTTTTGAACGAGCTTCGCTGCCAGACGCTTCATGCGCAAAATTTGCGAAAACATTTTATGACATTGGCCAACTGATATGCCGATATCTTGCTCAATTTCTCTATTATTGATTCGACGACTCTCCATAACAATTTTCTTTGCTTTCTCAACATTTTCATCGGTTTTTGATCTGATGGAGCTTCCAGGGAGAGCTTCGTCACTTACATCTTCTCGACCTTCCTTGAAAAGTTTATAACCATTTTTCTGGGTCAGATTACAATCAACATATGCCACTCTTAACATTCCAACTGTTTTTGAGCAATTGATTCCATTTTTTACACAGAAGAAAATTGCAGAAAAAGCAAAACACGTCTAACTATGATGCCTCTCACAAACAAACTAAACTAAACACAAGCAAACTTAACTAAGAACATTACTTCGAGACAAATGTGCCAACATTGGAAGAAAATAATCCCTTATCGAAAGCATGCAGCCCGAGAAATTTCAAAATTCACCTTAAGCTGTATGTATAGCAATTGTTTGACTTCGCCGACGATTCTGTAACATTACCGACAAAGGAGGGCGCTTAGATATAGTAAATATTAACGTAGAATAGTATGTCCTGTTTCACACACATCAAGTTTTCTTGATCAAGTTTCAATTCAGCTGGGAGAGAGATAAAGAAAAGAATACATACTCTCCCTATCGCTCTCCCAGCTGAATTGAAACTTGATCAAGAAAACTTGATGTGTGTGAAACAGGAGTGTGCAATCACTATTACTGTTCACTGACCAGTGCTATGCATTCATCACTTAAACAGTGCAACTACAATTAACACACTACACTAAGTCAATCAGAAAAACTCATGATGTTAATTTAGGTTAGGTTAGATTGATTGGAGGGGTGTGATAGCCCATGTCATACGACATACACTTAAGCCAGTAAAGGCTTGTTGTGCGCTCCCTTTAATTATCAAATGTTAGTGTTAATTTAATAACTTTTCTTGAACAGGGATCGAACCCAGGTTCTCAGTCATAAACTGCTTTGTAGTCAACGCTCTAACTACTTCAGGCAACAGCACCCTCAATTGCTTTTTCATATATTTAATATGGTGCTTGAATGTTAGATTGTTATATAGAACTACCCCCAGATATTTGGCATACCTTTTTCAAAGCTATAATGATTTCCCTATAGTTAAAATCTTATCTAGGATTACGCTTACGTGATCTATTGTATGGAAATATTATAGCTTGTGCTTTATTTGTAACTTTTCTATTTGTCAAAGTACTGCTGAATAAGTGTAAGACTGTCGAGCATACTGTTGTTTATTCGATTTGATACTTTCCCGCAACAAATAAAAACACTGACGTCTGCGTAAAAAGCTGATTGATAATAAGTGCGAAAAATAATATCAGATGTATATACTGAATAAAATGTTGGAGATAATGCTAAATCTTGTGGCCAGCAAGATTTATCTTTCACTAGAGAGAGTGTTTTCATTATGAACCACAAATGAGAGCTAATGTAAAAGGCTCTTAGTAATTCTTAGGAAAACCGAATCGAAAGCTTTTTCGATGTCAATATACATAAATAACACCAACACTCATATGTTTCATTTTATTGACTTCATCGAAGATATTCGGCCTTATTACGAGTGTCGTTGACGTTCGTATTTGGGTCGAAAATACAACGTTTTTATGAAATGATATTAAGAGTGTCGTGAAAATGTCAAATTACAACACTTTTTTGCGATTCTATTACAATTTATGTATTAAGAGTGTCGTATATAACAGTCAAACAACATAAAAAATTTCGTTTGCATTTTTGTTCACGACAAATAAACAAAAATTAAGAAAATGGATTTGAACAAAAAGTAAGTATCTGCTGTATTAAAAAGATTAGTTATAAAAACTCGATTTACTGTTATTCTCATTTATTAAACATGAATTTTGCTTATGCATTATGCAAATGGATTAAATATTTAACGACTGCATTATTGATAATCTTATATTCGATGCGCTAGAATCATCATTTACCTCAGAAGTTGTAGGTGTTTCGGGTACTATAACAATATCAGGCATCTCCGTTTTAAAATGAATACATATGTATGTTATGTAAAGCTGCACAAACAGCAGTAATTTTGGCAGCTATATCCGGTGTAATGCATCTATACACTCTCTAAAAGCATTGCTTACAGAAGATTGGCTCATACTAATATTGCAGTCATTCCCACATCCTTTCTGATAGCTTCCTTCAGCTAGAATCTTCATTGTTGTTGCAAGCTTCAAAATATTTGGCAAATGTGTTGTTCTTGTAGGCTGTTTTAATTTCGCTGTAATATTTCCGAGCACATACTTAAAAGCCTGTTTATTTAATCGAAAGTAGCTTACAAATCTAAAGAAACAATGATAAATTTATTAAGCTTATATGTACTTATGTACATATAGGTACACTCATATGCATGTATGAATGCATTTATGTACATATACTTAATGGTTTATTTTCGCTTACTTGGAATGTGGTAAAGCAAATATATCAGACTCTTGTCGCAGTTCTCTCCGCAAAGCATTAAGATCTATTAAAGTGAACTCCTCTTCATCTTCAGGAGAAGAAAACGCAGCAACACTTAACATCTTATTTTGTTGTTATAAAACTTTTTTAATTTCTTCACGGCGGGAAATTTTATAATTGTAAATAAAATCAGTTGTTTTTTGGCACTTAAAATAACTAGGTTACTCATAATTTTTTAAAGCTATATAAATTGTGAAACAGCCTGTGTTTAATTGTATGGGTGTTGAGAGAAAAATAAAATAGATTCACGTTGAGTAAATAGTTTGTTGTGTTGGTTTGTATGGAAACATTCTAAACCTACTATGATTATGTATTTGTTGTAATTCATATGCAATATTGAAATTCTCATATTGTATTTGATTTATGTGGCAAAAACATCCGAGGTTGAATGTTTTCAAACTGCTTAAACTTCACTGACGATTTGGTTTTAGCAACCAATGAAATGTCGGCATATGAAGAGCTAAAGCCACAACAAACTTTTGATTTGGATTTTTTTTTTTTGAAATGGATTTTTAAGATTTTCCAAACGGAAGGAAACTTTAAGAAATTCAACGAGATTTTTTTTATTATTATTATTATCTATAATAATGCTCTCAATACTTTCTTTAGTTATATATTCATTTTTTATTATTATCTATAATATGCTCTCAATACTTTCTTTAGTTATATACATATTTATTTATTTATTATTATTACTCATATAACATTACATATGAAACAAAATTATAAGTACTTTAAAATTGTAACTGAATTATCGCTAAATTGAAATTGTCGCTTAACATAATTTTAAAATGAATTATACCTTGAAATTTAATCTTATTAATCTGTATGCTATGTCTTGTTTCCGGTAGCAACTTCTTAGACTTGACCCTGGATGGTTTGATTCTCATTGCATATCTCCTGCAAGGTGGGCGGTAATGTTAATGTCAAAATGTCTTGTATTCCATTTGCCATCAACAACAGCGTTACACAAGAGTTTTCCCTTTGTCTTATATATCATAGCTGAATATTGTTCGTACTCTTTGTAAATAATGCCTAAAAGTAACGGTCAAAGGGTCAAAGAAGTCTAACAGGTTGTTTCCGTGTTTTCTGGTATTGATTCAATCTCTTCTTGTTAATCTATCAGCCGAGTAAGAGGTAATTCCATACTTCAAATAAATCCAATTATATTTTTCCTACACAACTAATTTTTGTTGTTGTTTCATTTTTTCTTTATTGGCCCTGATTATCCTATTGGGGATTGCAACATATATACATCTGGAGTCATCCAAATATTATATGTCCCATCGGCTCAGAGAATTAATCTGATTCCATATTCCTAACCTTTCCAACAGATTCCCTGAATCAACATTTGTGGTCCTTCGAGCCGGATTGGAATAAGTATCAATAAATTAATTTCTCTGAGATTTCATTATTGGATTTATTTATTTCTATACGCTCATAAATCTACATACATACAAACATACATACATATATACAAAAATAAAACATCTATTCATCTTTACTAAGGTATGTCATGTAATTTGCTTTGATTGCTTTTCAGTTCTCTTCAAAGTGCATTTCGAATAACAGTTCAAGTTTTTGTCCATTTATTACTCTACTTATTTATTACAAACATACATAATTATAACACAAGCAGTCTTAAGCATTCAAAATTAAAATTCAGTACAAAAAATTTACAAAAAATAAAATACTAGCGAAGTGCACCAATATATTAAACTAAAATCACAAAACTAGAAGTGGAAATACCTAAAAAAAGGGTGAAAAAAAAGAACCAGAGCAACATCCAGGCGAAACTCCATATTGGTTGTCCACATCGTCACGTTTATCCATCATTTTCAACATTCATCGATCTCTACCTGTAAGTTGAGTGCATTTATTTTAATTTTTATTAAAATAATTTCCTATCAAAAGAATCATGCTACATTGTATTATCAATGTAGGGTATCCTCCTTTTGTTCGATTTGATCGCGACATTTTTGTGTTCTCTTTATGGTTCATGCATGCATGAGTGAGAGATTAACATTTCAAAAAAAAAAGAATAAAATCTAGAACTATATAATAAAATACTTAGATCTCTTTTTCGATTGTCGAATTTAAAATTTGTTCTCTTTAAATCAATCCATCCGTGATGGTTTTCTCTTACTCAAATTAAATTTAATTTTTTCTTTTCATCCATTACCTTACATTCTCATCAAATATATTGCAAAATATTGGAAACATATACCTTCATTTATTCATTTAAGAAAGTGTTACCGTTGTGAAATTTACAAAATAAACAGAAAACTTTATAAATATTAAATTTACCCAAAATAAATATAAAAACTACTTTATACACAGAATTGTGTACGGTTTCAAATTAGAATTTGTAAAAGGTTAAGACTTCTGTAGTGCTATAACTACGCATGTTCAGATATTTATATAATTAATAAGCTGTACAATAATAAAACCGATGCAAATAATTTAACGCGCTAACACGGTAACTCTTGTTGAAAGCAAACGAATAATAGGATCGTCCAGTACTAAATAACCAACATATTTTTTACAAAACAATAGCTACAAAAAAAAATTAAATAAACCATATATAAAATAAAATAATAATAACAACACAAAGATAAATAAAACCATCACAATATTTTTCCTATATTTATTAGTTCGGAATAAATAATAATAAGACGGTGTGTCTTATTTTATTATATTTTCACTATATACGCACATGAATAGACCTAATATTCGTGTTCATTTCCAGTCATATCAATAAAATTTCCAATCAAGTAAAGGTCAGTGTACTTTTATTTTTTTATATTCCCGTGAGCAGATGATTATTACTTCAGCAAAGCTAATGAGTGAAATCATTGCACACTCAGGAAACTAAATGTATGTAGTATTTCCCCATGAGAATTTTCTAATTTTCTGTGCTCCAATTATAAATTTCCTTGGCATTCGCTATTTTTCGAACTGAATGAACAAAATTTTCTAGTCAGTACCAATAATTATTATAAATAAAAAATAATAATAAAAAAAAAAAATCTCGATGAATTTCTTAAAGTTTCCTTCCGTTTGGAAAATCTTAAAAATCCATTTCACAAAACGACTTTTTACCATAACTAAAAATGTCTTTAGACCAATTTATTCGTTTAGCCGACGAAATAGTGGAGTTTGAGACAGATCTTAATGATAATCTGTATGCTCTTACTTCTACTCATGCAATTGATGTTCATCGAAATGAACTAAAATCGAATTGGATAAGAGTTAAAGCCACCTATGAAGCATGCCTGCTTGAAGTGGAAAAGAAAACTCATTCAAAAGACAAGCCAAAGGATATAGAAGTCATTAAGGAAATATACAAGAGCACATATAAGACCTATTGTCAGTGTCTGATCAAATTTTCCGAAATTTCTGATACACTTTGTAGTTCTCCAAGTGCTATCAACAACTCACCAAATAACATTTCTTCTGAATCACATAACCTTCATTTACCTCCGATAGAGATAGAAGCTTTTCATGGTGATTATGCTTCCTGGCCCACATTCCGCGACACTTTTACTGCAGTGGTTAACAATTCCAAGGCAAGTAATGTCGAGAAATTATTTTACTTGAAACAGAAGACGAAAGGTGAAGCCAGAGAAATTGTGCAAAAGAGTCCACTTACCAATCAAGGTTTCGACTTAGCTTGGGAAAATTTATGCTCACGGTTTGAAAACCGGCGAGTTTTATTGAATCTTCAGCTACAAATCCTTTTTAGCCTCCAAGACATTTGTTCCGAAACAGGAAAAGCGCTCAAGCAGCTCCAAAGAGATATGAACTCCTGCATATCGATACTAAAACTCCACAATATTGACATCTCAAGCTGGGACCCAATTTTCGTTTTCATCTGTACAAATAAGCTTCCTGAAAATACACTCACATTATGGGAACAGGAGCTTAAGGATAAAACTCTTCTTCCTAAATGGTCAGAGCTTGATGCATTTCTTACAAATCGTTATAGAACTTTAGAATCGGTTTCCAACATTCACGGCGTGAAAAGTTTTAAGAAAAATGAACTTAAAGCTAAAAGCCCTTCTAAAGTTAACTTAAATAAAAATGTTCACAGCTTTCAGGCTAATATTTCTTGTCCACAGTGTCAACTCTGTCCAAGGGAAAATCATATTATTCGGAAATGCCCTAAGTTTCTAAAAATGGGTTACCAGCAACGCCTGGAAGAAATAAAAAGAGAAGCTTTGTGCTTGAATTGTTTCTCAAAAGCTCATAGTGTAAGAAATTGTACTAGCAAGCATAGCTGTTTCAAATGTCAAAAGAAACATAATACTCTTTTGCACGGGGAGTTTGATGACTCATTGCGACCTACTCAAAAGCCATGTCGTAGTAGTAATCTAAACCCTAGGACAACTCCTTTTACTCCTTCCACTTCATACAATATACAGTCCACTATCAACGAAATTCCTGATAAAGTTCAGTCCTGTTTCACTACAAATTCAAAAGAGGTCTTATTGGGTACAGCTTGGATAAATATTTGCTATTTGGGGATGAAATACCAAGCACGCGCCTTAATAGATTCTGGGTCCGAAGGCACCTTTATTTCTGAACGTTTATTCAACCACCTCAATCTATCTTCTCAGCCTGCTAAAGCGAGAGTTTCCGGTTTCAATAATTCTGTCTCGGCTACGGTTCATCGTCAATGTAATTTGGTGTTAGGTTCCAGGTTAAATTGTGACATTGAGATTTGTGTAACGGCACTGGTAGTTCCTCAACTATCTAGCCAATTACCATCCCGAACCATGCCAGACTCAATATTTGTAGGGCTGCCCAAACTTCCACTTGCCGATCCTAAATTCAATTCGAGTTCAAAGATCGACATACTGATTGGAGGCGATGTTTTCCCTTTAATCATATGTCCTGGAATCCGGCTCGAAGGACCAAATGTTGATTCAGGGAATCTGTTGGAAAGGTTAGGAATATGGAATCAGATTAATTCTCTGAGCCGATGGGACATATAATATTTGGATGACTCCAGATGTATATATGTTTCAATCCCCAATAGGATAATCAGAGCCAATAAAGAAAAAATGAAACAACAACAAAAATTAGTTGTGTAGGAAAAATATAATTGGATTTATTTGAAGTATGGAATTACCTCTTACTCGGCTGATAGATTAACAAGAAGAGATTGAATCAATACCAGAAAACACGGAAACAACCTGTTAGACTTCTTTGACCCTTTTACCGTTACTTTTAGGCATTATTTACAAAGAGTACGAACAATATTCAGCTATGATATATAAGACAAAGGGAAAACTCTTGTGTAACGCTGTTGTTGATGGCAAATGGAATACAAGACATTTTGACATTAACAGTATGCATTTTGCGAAAGCTCTAATTGTTTCTAACGATTAGTTGGGGAGAATATCCCAAATAACGAATTTCCATATTAAGTATACAAAAGTTTTACTTTCGAAAATTTTGCATGGTTCCAAAAATAAAAAAAACGACATCGTCAACGACAACGTTCTTAATACGACAACGACACTCGTAATAAGGCCGATTAATTTTTTTGTGTATAAATTTCTTAAACACCTTCCTTAATCAGCTCATTCTTTAAGCAGAAATTTGTGGCCTAATACTGCATTTCACAAAAGTGAAGTGTTGCTCTGTTTCAATGTTAATTGTTATTTTTAAGAAAAAACAAACACAATTGCACTAAAGAAACACCGCGCTTAAGTATTTTTTTTTTTTAATGGATAGATATTTAGTTCATCTTGACTCAGTTTTAATTACATTAGAACTGATTGAGTACTTCTTAAGGACTTCTAGGTCAAAGTTGAACTTTTGATTTTTTTTAACTTTTGGAGTGAAATATGGGTTTATTTTTTTTTTATTTGCATATTAAAAAATTTTATATTTGGAACTTAATAATAATTGTTTTTTTTTTGTGATAATGGAATTTTTTTAATGTTACACTCAAAAAAATTTTTACACTCAAAAAAATGTTTACACTCAAAAAAAAATAGTAAAATTAACTGGAGATTTGCTGTCAATGTAGGTTCTATTTATTATTATTTTTTACTAATACTATTTTTTTCGTACTTAAATAGCAATTTAAGGCAATTATAATTATTATTTATTTGACACAAATATTGATTGCAAATATTCTATATTTTGCTCTGTGCTATTTCTGTTCTTTAGTAGCTTTTTGGCTTCTTCATCTAAATCCCGATGTTCCACTTTCCATTTATTTCGAATATTGGAGATGAGCGGATCTGACGTTGTCAATAATATATTAAATAGATCTTCATTTGTGGAATTTCGTGAAATTTTTCTAGTATTGGGCTCTCTATAAAATCTGTAATCCTTGTTCCTTTTTTCCTGAGCCTCCTCTGATAAATCTCCAAGTGGCACCAAATGATATTTAATTATATCTTCTCCATGATAAAGGATTTTGTGAACTGTTGCAGACATATTTCTCCATGGGTAGTGGGTTGTATATATTTTTGCAGTGTAATGTTTTTTCTTTAGTCAAAAAAAGACACAAGCAATTGTAGTTTCTGATCAAAGTCAATTGATGATTTATTCTAATTTTGAATGAGCTTATATAGCTACTTATCGGAATAAACTATTCCTTTCTAACTTATTCTAGCTTATCGTAATTATACATTTGTTTCTGTTAGTTTCATAGTAAATCGATTACAATATTTCTTTTGACCAATCGCTGATTAGTGCATATGAATGTACTCAATTTAATATGACACTCAAAAGTGTGTCACTCAGAAGTATTATAATTTTACATGTTTTAGTTTTGCTTTCTTAATACCAGGCATTCAGCATTCCTTTAGTTTTTAATTATGAATGAATACGATACTCCAAATAAATGAATATGACAAAATCAGTTCAAGTGGACAATGAACTGCATTCAAACAAAAATTATTAATGTTGGAATATTACTGCGCGGGCATCAAGTTGCACTAAAGAATTCAAGTGCTTATTACCAAAACAAGTGTTACTGATCTAGGTTGATGAGGCATTGACATTAATTGGGGTTGGTTTGTTTGTGTAAACAGAACCTTTTTATTTTTCTGTGTGGTCGCATCAAGTACACAAGTGCCGATGTGAATACACTACAGCAGTTTCCTTAGCATAGTCTCCAAATTGTTTAGAGTCAATTTCTTCATTGCACGCAAGTACTTCTAGGATTATTTTAAATCTGAAAATAAGGTTTAAATCCACTCCTGTTATTTCAGATGCTGTTTTCTGGATCTGAAAAGAATCTTCGTGCAGTATTGCCATCATTTGTAGTGCCTGACCCTTGTTTTGGCTGATTTATAATCAATCCAATTTTGCGATATTCATCTTGAATATGTTTCTTCCTAACTCTTTGTTGGTTTCATTGTTTCTTATGGATCCTGAAGACCCGAAATCCAAATCATAATTGATTTTTGGTATATGTTCCATAAGTCGTATTCTTGCATGTAGTGGTGATAATCCAAATTCATATGCATCGGTATTATCTAATGATTTTGTCGGAACTTGGTTTAATTGGGTTGATGCTGCTTGGCATATAATGCAGCTGGATGCAGCCTTCGTGTTAGTCAAAGCCTGACCTACTTTTCCATCTATCATTGTAAGGACTAATTGGTAGCTTACTTCAATTTGCTGCCCATCTAACTGTAATTGTAATGGCTGTAGTGTTGCAATTTGGGCCTTGATATCACTAATTTCTTTGTTAATGGCATCACGAGTTTCTTTTTTAAATTCAAATTTGATTGGCCTGCAGTATTTCGTAGAAGATGGTGTCTCATTTTTCAAAATATCCATTGTTTGCGTTGTACTAGTCGAAGGCTCTGAATCTTCCAACATCTTTTTCAATCGCAATGGTACAATTGATACCATGAAAATATCCGAGTCCGAAATATTTTCACATACAACTTGTTTGTATTGGTTTTGTCCCGAAGAACCATGACATCCCCATTTGCAAAAAAGAATTAGCTTTGTGTTTCCATATTTCTTTACCGCATTTCCTGGTATTGATTGTAGCAAGCGTTCGGCTGTGTGATCAAGTAGAGATTGTAGTTGTACCTCTGCCGAAATTGGTGTGATTGTAATAGTATCCTTTGATGGCAAACAGTCCATGCTGGATAGATATTTGAGCCCTTTTCAATCGCATGCAATCTGAGCTTAATATATTGCTGTTTTGTTAATTTCAAATCCAGAAATAAGGCTAATGCTTCCTCATTTGTGTACTATATTGCATCGCTCGGAGTTGGTACACTTTTAAGAATTCGTTTTGTTCTCACTGGACTAGCTTTAATAACTTTTTCAATGATATCCACTTTTGTTAATTGCTTCTGTGATCGTAATTGATGTAGGAAAGATTCTTTTATATTTGTACAACCAATTGCATCGTTAACATCTTTAAGGTTCCGCCTCTTAGATCTATCGCTGCAGTTGTCCAATGATTTGCGTCGTCTTCCAACCTTATCTTGCTTTGCTGTTTCTGCAGCGACAGTAAGTTGCCCTTCTAACCACTTTTCACTTTTTATATAAAACTTTTGTTTACTGTAGCTAACTTCTTTGTAGCGTTTTTTTAGTACTTTTACAAAATTAGATAATTGCTCTTGTATTTCAGTGCTACACGAATTTAAGTTTAATTTTATTTTAACGTAAGTAAGAACATCTTCCTGGTTTTTATTTCTAAAATATTCTTCGGCCAGTTCTTTATAACCGAAGCTCTTCATATTTTTCTGAATATTTTCATTTGAGTCTGTTATGATTTATCACTTGCAAATATACGTACGTACACGTAAGGGTGGTGATACTTAAATTGAACAAAACTGCACTTGTTATCCAGACCTTAATATCAGGTAAAACTAATTAGTATCTCGTCAATATGGGGTTCTTTTTATCGTTAGTGGTTTAATGTCGCGATTATTATTATAAAATTGTTTATGACTTTGACTGACCCTAACAGTTATATTAGAAATAGATCATATGTTTACTGTAGAACCTATTGTGATATTTTTATTACTGATTTTTTGCTGATCAAAACAAAGCCATAAAACCCTTTCGCAGGTATTATATTTAATTATTTTAGTTTTACGTAGTCTAAAGTAAAAAACATAAACCTTTAGGCAAAAAAGTGACAATTTAATACACCATTGTATACGAGTAAGTATAGGGCTGTTTAAATTATCGTAATTTGAATTTTTTTAGAGTAATTTCATTAAAATTAAAAAAGTGTTCTATCGGCGGGTCGTGGCGGGTGCAAAAGTATATATAGGGTTAAAGAAGACAGCTTCGCCTTTCCTCGGGTGGTATACGTTTCTTGTTCCCTAGAAGTTCTATTCCACTAAAGTTTAAATTTTTGAAAAATATAGTAGTTTCATAAATATTTCATAACACCTCTAATATTAAACGCTAGAGCGGTAACCACTTACAACAACTAAAGACTATAATCCTACCAACATTATAAAAAAGACCGCAGGCCATTATCGATGATAGCTTGCGAGTAGTGACCATTAATTTTTGACAAAAAACTGATAAAAAACACCTTTTACTGAAATAACAAAAAACAGTTGAGTCTGACAGCATGCCACGCCTACAATTATCAATAGTTTAACCTAATTTTTTGGCTACCTTAATATGGATATATTAGCTCCAAAATGGCGTAAAAATTTTTAAAATCGGTGACAAAAAAAATCGACTTTTGGCCAATGAAAAACGATTTTCAGCCACTGTGCGTCGCATAATTTCATTATAGTTAAAAAAAATAGTTATACTAAAATATCATAATATACGATAGTAAACACTTAATGGTCCATGGTATTTTATTTTCTACCCATGTTCTTATTGTGTCCACTGTGAATTTGTCCAAAAATTCAGGAAGAAACCGATACCTTGTTCAATTGTAATACACTTGAATGTGCACTGTGTTGGTCCAAATTTTTTTCCATTTCCTATAAATATATTGGAGTGATATTTATATGTACTAGTCTAGCTATAGGCAGTGGTTATATATCCACAGTATTATTTAACAGTCAATTCCAATGCGCGTAATGGACATTTAGATCTCCAAATTTGAAAAGTGTTTGATAAGTCCAAAGTTTCTTGTTGTTAAAATTAGGTATAAAAAATTATTTTAACATGGTGTTCTTGAACAACTTTTCTGATAACTTGGCAAATAATAAATAATAATAAATTGTCAATTGACTCAAGCACACTTTGTTTTTTCTAATAAATTTCAGAAAATATATTGACAATCTGGTATAGATGGTGCAAACGCATTTTACAATAAATCTACTGGTTTTTAAAAATTAGTAGCTTCATTTTTAACTCCTTGCCACCACGAAGAAGCATAGCCTTTTAATAACAATGACAAGCTTATTAATGCTAGAGAGTCGGAAACATTCTTTACAATTTTATAAACTAAAATTCTGAACTTTTATAGCATTTTTTTTCTTTTTCCACCATAAACACGGGCATTGCAATTAAAAAAAAATGTTTTTTTTTCTCAGGTATTCAATTTGAGCCTCCTAACAATTCCATAAATTGATTTTTCGTAAGCGTAGTGTTAATAAGCGGCGTATTAAGTATTTGTTGATTGCAATGCATATTATATAGTACTACATGCACCTTCTTCGCTAGTTCGAAAAACCGATGACAATTATGGGTCTCCAGGATTTTCATTTCAATTGGACGAATTTTGTAATCTACTGCAATATTTGAACATTATTTCTCTTACTGTTGATTGAATCAGTCCTAGTTTATCTGCCATTGTTACTAGCTTCTATTTGAGAGTTTGGATATTGCTTTCAGCTAGTCAATTAGTGACTGGATGCCCCGGTGTGATAAAATCTTTTAAATATGCCACAGTTCCCGCAAAACTTTTAAAACTCTTGAGTTTTGAAGATCGTGACATTGTCCGAAACTACAATATCTTGATATCCGTTTCTTGCAAAAATGTTCTGTGAGATTTCTAACGTTGAAGATGAACACGGATCTACTACGAAAACACTAACTTTAATCCACTTTGAATTAACATCTACAACAAGCAGACAATTAGAGACCCTGGAATGGAACTGCATAAACGACATGAATACGCTACCAGTTTATATCTGGTTATTCCCAGGTATGAAGAGCAACTTTTGGGGGCTATTTGGACATATACATACGTACTAGTATTTCAATGCCTCTATCGATGCCTCTCCAGTAAACGTAGCGCCTTGCTAAATGCTTAATTTTTTGTAATTCTAATATATTTATGATGAAGTCCCTGTAGAACAGCTTCATATCGTGTGCTTGCGATAGCCTTTGAACAAAACATTTTTATCGATTTTATACTCTGAATTAGATACGGTATTTTGTAAACTATATAAAATTTTTGAAAGTACATTGTTTTTCTGGTGGCGTGGTATACTAAAGTGCTTGCCTACAAAACCAACTACCTACCCCATGTTCGTTCCCTGAGGACAAAAATTTTTCACCATGGTTTTTCGAGTTTAAAAAATTAAGTGGCTTCAACCCCCTCCAAAAAATTTATCCAAGAAGCCTCTCTGAATCTATTGCCATAAAAACACTTTAGGCCGAATAAGCTAAATAAAATAAATAACTAATATAATTAAGATTTACCTGAGCAAGAACAAAAATAAGACAATCTGCGGTTACATTTTCCGCAGATTTTTTATGTATTATATCTTAGTTGTACCCACTTAAAAAGTCGGACCGATGACATTTGCGGCAGTTTTGCATTATGGTGAAAATTCTCATTAAGGGCTGGTTAACAGTAACTAGATAAATATGCGACCATATAAGTATTCGCGAAAATGTTGAACCTAGTAATAAATTTCTAAAGCCTTCCTGTCCAACTGTGAATAACGACATTGATTCAAAGGCAATTGATCTTTCTTTTCAATCTATAAGATGAGTTGAGACCTGCAATTTCGGTAGGACACACAAGTTTTACACTAAAGTCATTCATAATTTATAATTAGATGAAGAAAAGGATAATTGAAAAAAGTCTATCGGGTATATTCTAGAATCCGAATTCACTCGAAAGTGGATTACTTTAGCATTTTTGGTGTTCTGCAATTCACATCCCCATGTTTTTATTCGTTTTCAGTTAGAGTAGTATGGGGTGGGTGAAACTAAAACTAATCGTACTTTATTCTTATAAATGCTAACATTATTAAGAAAAATACAATTTTGGTTTTTAGTTTGAAGTGTTTTTTATTGAATTTCATCAAAACAATATAATTTTTCACAGAAATATTAATACAAACAAATTTTTTTAAACTTTGCCAAAAATTTCAATTTGTTTTTGGCAGATCTCACTTGAGTAAAAAAACATGAAAAAAATATCAATATTTTTTGAACTAAATCTTAATGCATTTAGATCTTATTGAAAAAGAAAAATGAATTTTTTGAAGGAAATTAAAACTAATTTCATTTATATATATATATATATATATATATATATATATATATATATATATATATATATATATATATATATATATAAATGAAATTAGTTTTATTTTATATTTTAGGTTTAAGATTTCTCTTTATTTATGAACATTTTTTTTGTTTGTAATCTTTTATTTAAATTTAAATAGGCTACTTAGTTCAATCGTATTTTATAAGCCAAATTACATGTGATAGTTATCAAAGAACAAATTACACTAAAGACACAAGTGTAAATTATTCTGACAAACACTAGCAGAACGGAACAACATGCTGTTCTCGAAAGCCGCTACACTTTCATCATCAGCGTTCTTGTGTTTGGTCCACTTCTGTGGTGTCAGTTGATGTATATTTCAGCTATTTATACAAATTTTTCACTGTAAATAGAATACGTGAATTGTTTTGATTCATCGTATCACAATTTGTTAAAGCTTTTTTTGTAATTAAAAGCTCAAATTACCCATCACCAACTTACACCAGTTGTAATTTGGCTTATAAAATACGATTGAACTAAGTAGCCTATTTAAAAATTTAAAATAAAAATCACAAACAAAAAGGAAAAATGTTCATAGATAAAGAGAAATCTTAAACCTAAAATATAGATTAACAAAGCTAATGGTTTGTAGCAAAAATTAATAAATATACATACTTATAGTAACAAACCAAAAAAGTTTGTCATAAGTTAAAAACAAACTAAGCAAATTAAAAAACATGTGTATAGTTGGTAAAGAATAGATAACAATGGCCACACTGTTGTAAGTTAGTGAGGTGTAATTTGGGCTTTCCAGTACAAAAAAAGTTTTCACAAATTGTAATACGAATGAATCAAAAAAAATTCACGTATTCTATTTACAGTGAAAAAGTTTGTATAAATAGCTGAAATATACATCAACTGACACCACAGAAGTGGACCAAACACAAGAACGCTGATGATGAAAGTGTAGCGGCTTTCGAAAACAGCATGTTGTTCCGTTCTGCTAGTGTTTGTCAGAATGATTTACACGTGTGTCTTTAGTGTAATTTGTTCTTTGATAACTATCACATGTAATTTGGCTTATAAAATACGATTGAACTAAGTAGCCTATTTAAATTTAAATAAAAGATTACAAACAAAAAAAATGTTCATAAATAAAGAGAAATCTTAAACCTAAAATATAAAATAAAACTAATTTCATTATATATATATATATATATATATATATATATATATATATATATATATATATATATATATATATATATATATATATATATATATATATAAATGAAATTAGTTTTAATTTCCTTCAAAAAATTCATTTTTCTTTTTCAATAAGATCTAAATGCATTAAGATTTAGTTCAAAAAATATTGATATTTTTTTCATGTTTTTTTACTCAAGTGAGATCTGCCAAAAACAAATTGAAATTTTTGGCAAAGTTTAAAAAAATTTGTTTGTATTAATATTTCTGTGAAAAATTATATTGTTTTGATGAAATTCAATAAAAAACACTTCAAACTAAAAACCAAAATTGTATTTTTCTTAATAATGTTAGCATTTATAAGAATAAAGTACGATTAGTTTTAGTTTCACCCACCCCATACTACTCTAACTGAAAACGAATAAAAACATGGGGATGTGAATTGCAGAACACCAAAAATGCTAAAGTAATCCACTTTCGAGTGAATTCGGATTCTAGAATATACCCGATAGACTTTTTTCAATTATCCTTTTCTTCATCTAATTATAAATTATGAATGACTTTAGTGTAAAACTTGTGTGTCCTACCGAAATTGCAGGTCTCAACTCATCTTATAGATTGAAAAGAAAGATCAATTGCCTTTGAATCAATGTCGTTATTCACAATTGGACAGGAAGACTTTAGAAATTTATTACTAGGTTCAACATTTTCGCGAATACTTATATAGTCGCATATTTATCTAGTTACTGTTAACCAGCCCTTAATGAGAATTTTCACCATAATGCAAAACTGCCGCAAATGTCATCGGTCCGACTTTTTAAGTGGGTACAACTAAGATATAATACATAAAAAATCTGCGGAAAATGTAACCGCAGATTGTCTTATTTTTGTTCTTGCTCAGGTAAATCTTAATTATATTAGTTATTTATTTTATTTAGCTTATTCGGCCTAAAGTGTTTTTATGGCAATAGATTCAGAGAGGCTTCTTGGATAAATTTTTTGGAGGGGGTTGAAGCCACTTAATTTTTAAAACTCGAAAAACCATGGTGAAAAATTTTTGTCCTCAGGGAACGAACATGGGGTAGGTAGTTGGTTTTGTAGGCAAGCACTTTAGTACACCACGCCACCAGAAAAACAATGTACTTTCATAAATTTTATATAGTTTACAAAATACCGTATCTAATTCAGAGTATAAAATCGATAAAAATGTTTTGTTCAAAGGCTATCGCAAGCACACGATATGAAGCTGTTCTACAGGGACTTCATCATAAATATATTAGAATTACAAAAAATTAAGCATTTAGCAAGGCGCTACGTTTACTGGAGAGGCATCGATAGAGGCATTGAAATACTAGTACGTATGTATATGTCCAAATAGCCCCCAAAAGTTGCTCTTCATACCTGGGAATAACCAGATATAAACTGGTAGCGTATTCATGTCGTTTATGCAGTTCCATTCCAGGGTCTCTAATTGTCTGCTGGTTGTGGATGTTAATTCAAAGTGGATTAAAGTTAGTGTTTTCGTAGTAGATCCGTGTTCATCTTCAACGTTAGAAATCTCACAGAACATTTTTGCAAGAAACGGATATCAAGATATTGTAGTTTCGGACAATGTCACGATCTTCAAAACTCAAGAGTTTTAAAAGTTTTGCGGGAACTGTGGCATATTTAAAAGATTTTATCACACCGGGGCATCCAGTCACTAATTGACTAGCTGAAAGCAATATCCAAACTCTCAAATAGAAGCTAGTAACAATGGCAGATAAACTAGGACTGATTCAATCAACAGTAAGAGAAATAATGTTCAAATATTGCAGTTGATTACAAAATTCGTCCAATTGAAATGAAAATCCTGGAGACCCATAGTTGTCATCGGTTTTTCGAACTAGCGAAGAAGGTGCATGTAGTACTATATAATATGCATTGCAATCAACAAATACTTAATACGCCGCTTATTAACACTACGCTTACGAAAAATCAATTTATGGAATTGTTAGGAGGCTCAAATAGAATACCTGAGACAAAAAAAAACATTTTTTTAAATTGCAATGCCCGTGTTTATTGTGGAAAAAGAAAAAAAAAATGCTATAAAAGTTCAGAATTTTAGTTTATAAAATTGTAAAGAATGTTTATAATTATTTGCTTTTGGTTGATCTGCTTGATTTGATATACAGTTACATCGTACAACTTTTGAACATGTTAGTTTAAATTCACATCAACAAATACAAAGACCTTACAATCTGGCTTTGATTTTACAATTTTTTAAAAGAGATTATTAATTTTATTCTCTTTTCTTCTTCTACTTGCGTTATTTATCAGCGCGGCCGTTTGCCGGCTATAGGCATATCGACTATGTTGTCGATAATTATATTTTCGTTCGTTGTCTTTTTTGAGAGTATTGAATAATTTTATTTTCATTCTATGTTTCTTTAAGAGTATTAATTTTGTTTTTATTCGCGTAGAAAATTAATCGAAAAATTTGAATATCTTTATTTTCATACTTTGTAAATTGTTTTACACACAATTTCCACGATGATTTTTTAAGACGTCTTTCTTTATTTTCTTTTAAAGTTGCTCCCAAAATCATTTCATATTTTCATGATGATTTTTAAAACGTGTCTATTTCTTCACTGTTGTTGTAAAAAAACTCTTATTTGACAGCCAGAGCTGTTTTTTTTCTTTATCTTTAATTCCTTTTATTCCTATAATTTGGGCGCCAAAAACGGAATTTAATAACTTGAGAAGTAAAGTATTTAAAAAAGTAAATTTTCTTTAAAAAATCAAAATTGGGTGCCTTAATGAAAAACCTCGAAAAAAGCAATGGAGGTAAAACTAGTTGACTAAAACTAGTGAGTGGGTGATGCAATGGCGGAAATGCTGAGTGGAGCGAGGTACATTTTCGTTTCTTATGAACGACTTCTTGGGAGAAAAGTCGTCTTTTCTGAACTATATCAGAATAAGCCGAGAGACATTTAATTTGATACTCGCAAAAATCGAAGGTGATATAGTAAAACAAGATACGATCTTGAGAGAAGCGATAACTCCAGCAGAGAAACTGGCAGCCACACTCCAGTACCTCGCTACTGGAGAGTCCATCAAAAGCACAAATTATCAGACGAGACTATGTGAAACTTTCTTTGTCGTGCAGTTCCGGAAGTATGCCAGGCAATTTGGAAACACTTTAAAAATGAATATTTAAAGGTTTTTGGGTAGGTACATATGTATATGAAAAATATCTTATTTTATTGTGGCTATTCATAGAATGTAATACTTTGGTTTATTATTTTGAAATTAAAATAAAACAAGTTAAATTATTATAAGTACATTAATTGAAATAAATTCGTCTTTTATTAAAATATAACTTTAAAAAGTATATATCATTAGCTCTTGGCAGATTATGAACAAAGAGCTAGATCGCTTGACACGGTCCATATATATAGGACTACGTACATCATACAAGTTTTCGTGTTCCTGATATTTATATATTAAAAGCTCCACAATTTCGTTTTTCCACATGGTTTATATTTATTTGCACTTTTTATTTATATATTAATATATGTATCTTTTATATACACACAAAACAAAAAACAAGCACTTGTCGCTTTAAAACAAGAAAAATAAAGACGAACACAGAAATAACCACCTTAACAGACGAATGCAAATAAAATATAATAGTAAAATTGCGAATGACAGCTAAAAGGAAGAGATGTATTTTTCTTCATTGTTGTAAAAAAATCACGAAAACAGAAACCATGTTTCTCTATATTTTAGGTTTAACATTTCTCTTTATTTATGAACATTTTTCCTTTTTGTTTGTGATTTTTATTTTAAATTTTTAAGTAGGCTACTTAGTTCCATCGTATTTTATAAGCCAAATTTTTTGCAACTTTTTTGCCAACCGCCGTCGATTTTTGCATAGCTGTGATTGTTGAAATTTAGATTTTTTTTTCGAACATAAACTTCGAATGTAGAAAAACATCCTGAATTCAGAACACCAATTTATAAATTATGGGGATTCAAAAAATTTTTCGTTTTCAATCCGAGTCGAAACCTGGAACATATCCGTTTGTACTGTTTTTGTCTTGCTCAATTATTAGCCCAAGCCCAATCCCAATCCAATTTTGCGATATTCATCTTGAACATGCATGTATTGGTGATAATCCAAATTCATATGCATCGGTATTATCTAATGATTTTGTCGGAACTTGGTTTAATTGGGTTGATGCTGCTTGGCATATAATGCAGCTGGATGCAGCCTTCGTGTTAGTCAAAGCCTGACCTACTTTTCCATCTATCATTGTAAGGACTAATTGGTAGCTTACTTCAATTTGCTGCCCATCTAACTGTAATTGTAATGGCTGTAGTGTTGCAATTTGGGCCTTGATATCACTAATTTCTTTGTTAATGGCATCACTAGTTTCTTTTTTGAATTCAAATTTGATTAGCCTGCAGTATTTCGTATAAGATGGTGTCTCATTTTTCCAAATATCCATTGTTTGCGTTGTACTAGTCGAAGGCTCTGAATCTTCTAAAATCTTTTTCAATCGCAATGGTACAATTGATACCATGAACATATCCGAGTCCGAAATATTTTCACATACAACTTGTTTGTATTGGTTTTGTCCCGAAGAACCATCCCATTTGCAAAAAAGAATTAGCTTTGTGTTTCCATATTTCTTTAACGCATTTCCTGGTATTGATTGTTGTAGCAAGCGTTCGGCTGTGTGATCAAGTAGAGATTGTAGTTGTACCTCTGCCGAAATTGGTGTGATTGTAATAGTATCCTTTGATGGCAAACAGTCCATTTTAGCAGCAGTTATGTGATGATATGCTGGATAGATATTTGAGCCCTTTTCAATCGCACGCAATCTGAGCTTAATATATTGCTGTTTTATTAATTTCAAATCCAGAAATAAGGCTAATGCCTCCCCATTTGAGTACTGTATTGCTTCGCTCGGAGTTGGTATACTTTTAAGAATTCGTTCTGTTCTCACTGGACTAGCTTTAATAACTTTTTCAATGATATCCACTTTTGTTAATTGCTTCTGTGATCGTAATTGATGTAGGAAAGATTCTTTTATATTTGTACAACCAATTGCATCGTTAACATCTTTAAGTTTCCGCCTCTTAGATCTATCGCTGCAGTTATCCAATGATTTGCGTCGTCTTCCAACCTTATGTTGCTTTGCTGTTTCTGCAGCGACAGTAAGTTGCCCTTCTAACCACTTTTCACTTTTTATATAAAACTTTTGTTTACTGTAGCTAACTTCTTTGTAGCGTTTTTTTAGTACTTTTACAAATTTAGATAATTGCTCTTGTATTTCGGTGCTACACGAATTTAAGTTTAATTTTATTTTAACGTAAGTAAGAACATCTTCCTGGTTTTTATTTCTAAAATATTCTTCGGCCAGTTCTTTATAACCGAAGCTCTCCATATTTTTCTGAATATTTTTATTTGAGTCTGTTATGATTTATCACTTGCAAATATACGTACGTACACGTAAAGGATTAACTTATTATTGAGTAATCCCTTATCGAATCCGTAGTTTTATACATACATTTTTAGATACATGTTATTCACACATTGATCTTCAATTTCATAGCAGGTGGTGATACTTAAATTGAACAAAACTGCACTTGTTATCCAGACCTTAATATCAGGTAAAACTAATTAGTATCTCGTCAATATGGGGTTCTTTTTATCGTTAGTGGTTTAATGTCGCGATTATTATTATAAAATTGTTTATGACTTTGGCTGACCCTAACAGTTATATTAGAAATAGATCATATGTTTACTGTAGAACCTATTGTGATATTTTTATTACTGATTTTTTGCTGATCAAAACAAAGCCATAAAACCCTTTCGCAGGTATTATATTTAAT
The DNA here is from genome assembly GCA_963681545.1 of Germaria angustata. Classification (NCBI taxonomy): domain Eukaryota; kingdom Metazoa; phylum Arthropoda; class Insecta; order Diptera; family Tachinidae; genus Germaria; species Germaria angustata. Next base: position 77,839,601 of record OY812998.1, on the reverse strand, counting down.
TATTTTAGTTTTATGTAGTCTAAAGTAAAAAACATAAACCTTTAGGCAAAAAAGGGAAAATTTAATACACCATTGTATACGAGTAATTATAGGGGTGTTTAAATTATCGTAATTTGAATTTTTTTAGAGTAATTTCATTAAAATTAAAAAAGTGTTCTACCGGCGGGTCGTGGCGGGTGCAAAAGTATATATAGGGTTAAAGAAGACACCTTCACCTTTCTTTGGGTGGTATACGTTTCTTGTTCCCTTTTGTTCCCTAGAAGTTCTATTCCACTAAAATTTAAATTTCCGAAAAATATAGTAGTTTCATAAATATTTCATAACACCTCTAATATTAAACGCTAGAGCGGTAGCCACTTACAACAACTAAAGACTATAATCCTACCAACATTATAAAAAAGACCCCAGGCCATTATCGATGATAGCTTGCGAGTAGTAACCATTTATTTTTGACAAAAAACTGATAGAAAAACACCTTTTTCTGAAATAACAAAACCAGTTGAGTTTGACAGCATGTCACGCCCACAAATATCAATATTTTAACCTAATTTTTTGGCTACCTTAGTATGGATATATTTGCTCCAAAATGGCGTAAAAATTTTAAAAATCGGTGACAAAAAAAAATTCTACTTTTGGCCAATGAAAAACGAATTAACAAATTACAAAAGTAAAACAATTTACAGAGTATGAAAACAAAGATATTCAAATTTTTCAATTAATTTTCTACGCGAATAAAAACAAAATTAATACATTCGAGCCCCGACTTGTGTCGTTAACAGGGACCGGAGAAACACGACGCAAATCGAAACGACGCAAATCGAATCACCATTTTCTATATAAATACATTGAAATTTAATTTATTGGGGAAAATATTAAAAACAAAGCAAAAAAATTTTGTATTTTTGATCAAAAAACAAGTATGAATACATTTCTATTTATTTCGTTTAATTCAACAAATGTTTATATGTAATTATTATAAAGAAATAAAACAATAAATTAATAAAAAAAACATAATAAAAATTACATTCACTTACATATGTATATATGTATAATCATAAAAAGTAGATGCATTAAAAAATTTTAATTTATTTAGCTTACATTGAGCTCCCTTCAGATGATAAATCTAAATCAACATCACAACATTTTATTGGATGGATTATGGGGAATAACACACTAAATTCTTACCATAACCAGATAGTTGTTATTAGCACCACTTATATAGCTAAGAAAAGGGAATTCCCCTTACTTCACGCAAAAAATATGCTATATCAGGCACTACGAATGCTAAAAATGGTAATGCACAATGCTGCAGTAAACAATTTAATGAAATCAAAACGACGCAAATCGAAATCAAAACGATGCAAATCAAACCGACGTATATCGGTGTCAAAACGACGCAGCTCGGACCGACGAAATTTTAAATTGCAACGACGCAAATCGAAGCAACTGAAATCGGGACGACGCAAGTCGGGGCTATAGTGTATTCTTAAAGAAACATAGAATGAAAATAAAATTATTCAATACTCTCAAAAAAGACAACGAACGATAAATAAAATTATTTGCTTTTGGTTGATCTGCTTGATTTGATATACCGTTACATCGTACAACTTTGAACATGAAACATGCTCTTGTTAGTTTAAATTCACATCAACAAATACAAAGACCTTACAAGCTGGCTTTGATTTTACAATTTTTTAAAAGAGATTATTAATTTTATTCTCTTTTCTTCTTCTACTTGCGTTATTTACCAGCGCGGCTATTTTCCGGCTATAGGCATATCGACTACGTTGTCTTGGCACCATATGTTGTTAAAACAAAGTATTGCCTGATTATTACATTGCGATTTTACAACTAAATGCAATCGAATTATTATAATTATTGTTTAAATAGATTTATATATATGAAATTAGTTTTAATTGCCTTCAAAAAATTCATTTTTCCTTATCAATAAGATCTAAATGCATTGAGATTTAGTTCAAAAAAGATTGACATATCAAACTTTGTTATATAGGGCAACTTTGTGTTTTAGAACATAAACAAAATTGTTGTATTTTTTTAATGTTTTTTTGCTCAAGTGAGATCTGCCAAAACCAAATTGAAATTTTTGGCAAAGTTAAAAAAAAATTTGTTTGCATTAATATTTCTGTGAAAAATTTAATTTTTTTGATGAAGTTCAATAGAAAACACTTCAAAATAAAAACCAAAATTGTATTTTTCTTAATAATGTTAGCATTTATAAGAATAAAGTACGATTCGTTTTACTTTCACCCACCCCTTACTACTCTAATTGAAAACGAATAAAAACATGGGGCTGTGAATTGCAGAACACCAAAAATGCTAAAGTAATCAACTTTCGAGTGAATTCGGATTCTAGAACATACCCGAATATCCGCCAATTTCTTAAACAACCTTTTTGCAGTCAGCTGATGCTGCTGTAATCAAGTTAAGACTCAGTGGATGTAATGCACTTAGAAAATTTTATTACAATAAAAAGGTAAAATATATACAAAAGTTCAAAATAAAATACCATAAAAACCCTGTATAATATTAACAAAATTATCAATTAGTACTTCTGTGCGAAGAAACAATAGAAAAATGAACAGAGTTAATAATGAAAGCAGTGGTAGTGTTAAAAAATGCAGAAAAATAATGCAATATCGCAAGATTTTTCATCTCATGATGACATATACACACCCCATATTAATATTGCAGCTACCTCCAATATTTCAAAATCCGATGAGAGTTAGTCAGAATTTTCTTATTAACTCTCCATTTAAAACTAAATTTGCTAGAAAAACGCTTTGATAAGTTCACGAAAGAAATAGAGCTAATGATGGACAAAAAATTAAATGAATACAAATTTGAACTGTTAAGTGTGATCGAGAAAAGCTTCGGCACTATCAAACAGCAAATTTTTTTAATGTTACCGCTAGAGTCCAACATTTAGAAACAGTCTCCATTTGTATTCATGATAAGTATGCAGAGTGAAATAAAGACTTTAAAAACGAAAATTAATTGCATGTGAATTACGAATAAATGAAATCCCATACAAGTAAACAGAGAATTTAAATTTAATATTTGAAAAAATTTGTAACACCATCAACATTCCCCTTTCCCGTCGTTAAAAGTATTTATTCAAACAACAAAAACAAAAGCAATTGTAATGATGCAGTGATTATTGTTAAGATGTGGTCCCCATACGATAGGAATATTTTCTTAAAATCACTGTCAAACCATCGTAAGCTTCATAAAGGTTTCTTTTTCCGTCTACAAGATATCGGAGAATCGTCTGAAAACAAATTTTTTATAAATGAAAACTTGACATCAGCCAACTTCAACATTCTTCGCGCCGCCATTAAGCTAAAAAAAAAACCATCTCCATGTGGCCTTCAGCATGCGTGATTTAGTTTATGTCAAAATAACACCCGATAGTAATGCAATACAAGTGGATGAAATAGATCATTTATATAATTTATTTCGTGGATCCAAACCTTCTTCTATTGAAAACGGGCATGGTATAACCATTCAGTATCAAGAAACTTGAAGCTTTATATTATTTTTTTTAGTTAAATTAATTTCTAAAATTTTTGTATTCTGTAGTAATTCCTTATTATTTACTACTTAAATATTTATCTTTTTTTATTTTTACTATTACTCATTCGAAAATTTATATTAACTTGGTATATTCACAAAAACAGCTGTTTTACTGTATTTTAAGATGTGGGCGTTACTTACGTACAATTATTTCATGACTCTTGCCAGAATACAATCCAGATATAGTGTTGCAACTAAGTTGCACATTAATGCTCAAAGTTTGAAAAGAAAAATTGACGATTTTAGATATATTTTTTGAAAATTCTAACCTTGATTTTACTTGTATATCCGCAACATGGTTTAACCCAAACATAACTGACTCATCTGTATCATTGACACAGAAGATGGATATGGTAGCGTTGCAATGTATATACGAAATGGCATAACTTTTAACATTAAATGTACATCAAAAGACAACTATGACTTTGAAGATATTTAAAATTCTGATCCTATAAATAAGGTGGAGTATCTTCTAATTGAAGTTAGTAGTGAGGGCACAAAAATACTAGTAGCAAGCGTTTATAGACGCAATGGAAACATTAATACTAGACGGTTTCTACGGACGTTGGAGACACAAACAGCTATGTATGATGATGTGATAATAACGGGTGATTTCAATTCGAATGTCCTTGAAGATCGCACCTTTTTAGATGATTTTACTTCTCTTGGTCTTCAATCGCCTAACACCACAATTCCAACACATTTTACATCCACAAATAACACGCTTTTAGACCTTTTTTTGTAGGCAATAAATATAATATCCTACTTTACGATCAGCTATCTGTACCGTGTTTCTCCTAACATGATCTAATTTTCATGGCTCACAAGTACCATTTGGTTACACATGCTCAGACGATAGCGTTTCGGGATTTGAAAAATATGGATTTTAGATTATTGGAACGGGAATTTTTCAAAATTGAATGGAATAACCTATATTATTTAAATTCGGTGGACGATCAGCTAACAGTTCTTGAGTACTATGTTAATAATTTATTCGATTTGGTGGTGCCTCTGAAAACCAGCATAATCAGTAAGCAGAGAAAACCTTGGTTCTCAACTGAAACAAAGGATTCTATAAATCAAAGAGATCTTGCGTATGATAGATGGAAAAGGTTTAAAACTAATTACGTGAGGTTTATCGTACTGCTAAAAGGAAAGTCAATAAGTTGATAAAAAGGGCGAAATCTGAATTTTATGCCGAAAAATTTTCTTCTGCGCTTAAATCCAAGCAAACATGGTAAACCATAAGTGAAATTGGTGTTGATAAAACCATTACCCATGAACCCCACTCAATTGATGCTGACGCTATAAATGAAGCGTTTTTAAATATTCCAATGGTAGAAGCTGATCCGCATTATTATTCTAATCATCCTAACAAGAATTCTGGTTAAATTATTTCAATGAATGCGATGTACTAGCAAGTTTGTTGTCGATCTAATCTAACTCTGTTGGTGCAGATGGTATTAATCCAAAGTTTCTTAAAGTTCTTCTGCCCCACTGCTTCCTTTTATTACTTTTATTTTTAATAAAATCCTTACGTATGGTCAATTCCCATCCTTTTATTACTTTTATTTTTAATAAAATCCTTACGTATGGTCAATTCCCATCCAATTGGAAAATAGCTAAAATTATACCTATACCCAAAACCAGCTTTGAGTACAGACCAATCGCCATATTGCCATTTTTATCTGGAGTTCTCGAAAGAATTATGCATAACCAAATAACACGTTTCCTCGATCGGAATAATATGCTCACTGAAAATCAGTTCGAGTTTATAAAAAACCATGGATGTATAACAGCACTAGTTGATGTTGCTGAAAATATTCGGAGACAAGTCGATAATGGTATTACAGCCTTTTTGGTACTGCTAGATCACTTTAAGACTTTCGATACTGTGGAACATAATATTCTTTGCTGCAAATTACGTAACTTTTTTAATTTCTCCCCCTCTGCCAGTCAGTTAATATCAACGTACCCTTGCAAAAGATACCACTATATTGAAACGATTAATAAAAAATCAAGAGCTCTCCCTGTGTCAAGAGGAGTTCCGCAGGGATCTATTGTAGGCCCTCTTTTATTTTCTAATGACTTCCCGACCATAATAATAGACTGCAAGATTAGAATGTATGCAGACGACGTTCAACTCTATACCAGTTGTAATAATGAGGTGATAACAGATTGCATAAGTTCTTTGTGTCATCTGCTAAAAATCTAGATGTTTATTTCAATAAATTCCTTAGTTGGTCTGATCACATCAATAATGCTTGTGGACGCTCTTTTGCTTTGCTAAGAGATATATGGTCATCTCAGCGCTGCACCCCAATTATAATAAGAATCCTCATAGCAAAAACTTATTTAATTCTTACTCTATTGTATGGATGTGAGCTTTTCACTAGTTGCGACGCCACAAGAAAAAGAAAATTGAACGTTACCTATAATAATATCATTTGCTATGTGTACAGTTTAAATAGAAGTTCTAGGATTTCAAGTTAAGAGTTTTAGTTCTTGTGCACAAAATAATATATACGCGCCAGCCAGAACATCTTTACAATAGACTATCTTTCGCAGATAACTGCAGAGTTAAAAGAATACGATCTTTTAGATACAATAGCCTTATGTCAAAATGGCATTTCTATATATTCGCAACAGCTCTCTGGAACTCGATCCCATACAGCTGTCAAGTTTTAAGTAACGCACAACAGTTTAAAAAACAGCCCATGAAACAGTTCTCAGCGTAATAACTTGTTTGGTTTTACATGTGTGTATACACTATATGTTTGAATTTGTATTAGTATTTAATTTAATTATGTATTTAATTTAATTATATATTTAATTATTTAATTATATATTTGTACATTTTTTCTCTAACTTATCACTCAGTTCCACACTTAATTATAAGACATAAGATCTTGTGTATGGAACTATACAAGTAAATCAAGAAAAAAAAATCGGGATCGAACGGCATTAAAACTCGATAACTAGAAACTTCTTTTTTAAGTAATTCAAAGACTTTTTGACACACACCACTTATACTTTGATTTTTTATGCAGTAATTCACGAAGTAGATATGCTCGAAACAACAATATGTACCTTAAATAGTAGGTCGCCATTCCAAGAAATCTCCTTAAATCATCAACGGTTTTTGTTCTGGCATTTTTAAAATTGTTTCTATTTATATTGATATAGGATAATATCATCAAATAAGATTCTGTATTAGGGATTTCACACAAAATTTTATCGACAATACGATTGAATTCGGCTGGTGCGGCTTTAACTCCAAATGACAGTCAATTCACTCTGTACGTACCACGGTGAGTGGATATGGTCTGAATTACACTTGACTGTATATGTAGACAAAAATATTTTGTTACGATATTGTTCACTACTTAGAAGTTATAGTCACCAACGCACAGTGGCTCGTTTTGAATTTTTCCGTTGCAAAAATCATAACTTTTGAAGTAATGGAGATATTTTAAAAATTCAAGAAGGTGATGAAAGAAAAAATCTTCTGCTTTAAAACTGTATACCACATGTGATTTAATAAATACAGGGTGCAGCAAAAATCTCGGTCAAGTTTAGAAAAATCGTTTCGGTGCAAATTATATATATATATATATATATATATATATATATATATATATATATATATATATATATATATATATATATATATATATATATATATATATATGTATATATATATATATATATATATATATATATATATATATATATATATATATATATATATATATATATATATATATATTTAATTTGTATTAAATTTCTTGTTGGCATCAAAGATTTATATTATTGAAATATTTTTAATGTTAATGACTTAGCTATAATAATTTTTTTGTAGTATTTTATATAAAACCATCTTTTTGAATTTTTAATAATGGTAAAATATTTTCATTATATTAACTTTTTACTGGTTAGTTCTTTACAAAGTATTCATCTACATTGGGAGCAATATCTAATAAACAGCATTTCTGAACTAAAATAATTTTTTTCCAAATCCTTCCGTGATCATGTGTAATGGGTTTGAGACTACGAAAAGAATAAAACTAAGCTAAAGAGCTGTGTTGTGTCTTGTTCAATTCAAGTCTGATTTTATTTACAAATTCTGCATTCTTATATACTACTTGTGAAAATCATTCTAGTCATCTAGAATGACTAACACGTGTTTGTTTACAATATACATATGCTTAAAAGAAAATGTGTTACAAATAAATATTAGGTTACTATAAATAAATATAAGGTTACAATAAATGATTTACAATGCATAAAAGTATTTGGGTTATAAGTGTCGCACAACATGAAAGCGGACAACGGTCTTTGGCACACTTCAAAGTGTAACCCGATCGTATACCGATAGGTAGTTACTCTACACAGTTGAAGGTGCTGAATATACACTGTCATGTTGTATGGCGCTGTGGGTACACTACACCCTCACCCTTAAGAAAAAATTTTATGGAAGCAATAAAATTTTTGTATATTATAATAGTCTTAATTTATTACGATAGTCTTAATTATATGTTTTAACAATTACAAATATAGATTTTCTTATACTATTATATTTTTTTAAATTATTGTTATTGAATTCTTTTCTTATTCCGTTGTATTCTACTGTACTATTTACACCGTTTCTACTTATTATTTTATATGGTCCTTTGTATGGACTTTGATGCTTTTTCCTATTTTCTACTTTTATTAATACTAAATCTCCTACATTAAAATTAACTTTATTGTTGTTATAGTTAGCTAAAACTCTTTTCTCTTTTGTTTTTATAATTAGTTCCTTTGCTTTATTTAATGCAAATTGTAATCTGACTCGTAGCTCTTGTACGTAGTCTTCTAAGTTATAGGTTTTTATTTGACTGTTTATAATATCAGATGGTAGGCATGGTAATTTCCCGTAAACCAATTCAAAAGGCGTGTAACCTGTATCAATATGTGGTGCCGTATTATAGGCAAACGTAAAATATGGAATCCATTTGTCCCATTCATAATCATTCGCTGTAGTTAACAAAAATTCGTTAAGAACCCTGTGGTTTCTTTCTATTGACCCTAAAGTTTCGTGGTGGTATGGTGTTGAAAATATTTGTTTGATTTGTAGTAACGAACATATGTTTTTCATAAGTTCGTTAGTAAATTCTGTTCCTTTGTCGGATTTAAGTACTTTAAATTGACCATATTTCAAAACGAACTGTTCGACTAATGTTTTTGCTGTAGTAATTGCATCTTTTGTTGGCATTGGGTGTGCAACAATGAATTTAGTTAATTCACATTGCATTGTTAATATGTATCGGTAGTCATTTGAAATATGAAGAGGACCAACAGTGTCGATTGAAATAACTTCAAAACTATTATTTGGTGTGTCTGTTAGTGTATGTGGTTCTTTTGTGTTTTTTGTTTGTTTATTTTTACTACAAGTGTCACAGTATGATACAAATTTCTTCACCATTTTATTCATGTTTTTCCAGACGTATCGCTGTTTTAGTTTGATAATTGTCTTTCTGATTCCTAAGTGACCTGCGTGTGTGGTATTGTGGAATTCATCAATTAATTTATATTTTAAAATTTCATCTGTTATTCTTTTTGGGGCGTTGTATATTAATATTTTCAGTTGAGGACTTTTGTTATCAATTTTTATCTTTGCATAAGCTTCTTTTAATTCTTCTTTTGTATATACTTCAAATATTTTATCATTCTTTGCTAGCGCTAATTCTTTAATATTTTCTTTATTCATTTTAGATATCAGTTTCCTCAAAATCGAATCTAGTTTCGCTGAGTTATCGCTGAATCTTGCATGCATATTATTTTCATTATTAGGGTTTTCGGCATGTAACTTCTTCATAATCGAATCTTGTTTCGATGAATTATCGTTACATCCGTTATTCATATTACTCTTATGTTGGGTACGTAGTTTCTTCATAGTCGAAACTGGTTTCGATGAATTATCACTACGTCCTATGTGCACAATATTATTTTCAATAATTATATCCATATCTTCTATATTCTCGAGTTTATTAAATTTCAATTTCTTCATATTTTTGACGTCATTGATGGATGTACATTCCCATATGTGAAGTTGATCAGACTTCTGAGAGATGCATGTTTCCATATTATCTTCTTCTACACGTGTTTTATTATGTTTATTATTCTTTCCATTATTTATTATATTATTTGCCTCATTTAAATTTTTATTTATCTCATTTGGATTATTATTTGCCTCATCTAGTTTATTTTTCATTGCCCTCGTTGTTGCTAATATCTTCTTTTCATTATCATTTATTTCTTTCGGTATCATCTGTTTTAGTACTTCTGAATTAATTTCTATTCTAGAAAGAGCGTCTGCATTAGTGTTCATTTTTCCTTTTTTTATATATAATGGAGAAATCGTAATCGCTTAAATCTAATCTAATTCTAGTCATTTTTGACGAAGGGTTTTTGTGTGTACATAGTGAAATTAAAGGTCTGTGGTCAGTTACCACTATGAATTTCCTACCGTAAAGGTATGGTCTAAAGTAATTTATGCTCCAATGAATTGCAAGGGGTTCTTTTTCTATAACTGGCTTCTTTATGTCATGTTTTTGCAGTGATTTGCTTGCGTATGAAATGGGTAAATCTTGGACTATTTCGCCTTGTGATAAAACTGCTCCTAATGCGTAATTAGATGCGTCTGTTGCTAAAATAAAAGGTTTATCAAAATTTGGATATTGCAATACTGGTGGATTAATTAACTTTTCTTTCAATTCTTTAAAGGCATGTTGGTATTTTTCTGTCCATATAAATTTAATTTTTTTTTTTATAAAACGTTTAGCTCTTTAGCAATGTCTGCAAAATTTGGTATGAATTTTCTGTGTGTAAAAATTGTTGACGCTTAATTTTTCGTCTTCTAAGTGAAAAACATTTTTATATTTTTTTTTTTTATATTTTTATTTGTGTTTTTGCATATTCGTTGTCATGATCTAAATTTAAGTCATTCATTATTTTGTTAAAACGTTCGTTGCTGTTTTTATTGTTTTAACATAATACGTCATAATTTTTAAGTGGGTCAGCTGGGAGTGTAATGTCTATTTGTTGTGTTTAAAATTTTTAAATGTGTCATGCCACTTTTGGGGGCTATCGAATTACTTAGATATAAACTTGGTTTTAATTAAAAATTACGCTGTCTTCTGTTAAGTTTAATTTTATTGTTTGTATTATTTCGGTTCTTGGGGAAATTTTTATTTGAATTGACGTAATTGCTTTTGTATGCATTGGAAGATCTATGGTATTATTATTAACAAAAAAAGGTATTGTAAATGTTCCATAATCTATTTTGCAGAGATATTTCCTTAAGTCTATTGGAATAATTTATAATCTAGTGTTTCGCTAAAATAAATTTGTGAATATCATTATATTGAAGGTTTCTTCATATATACATAATTTTCAAACCCTGTTTTAGAATTCTAACATTTTCTTTAATATTTTAATAATATAGTGTTCAAAGTAATTTCTAATCTTGATGTTGTTATGATGATAAGTAATCGATGAATGAGTTAATGGTTGCTGGGGCATTTGCTGTATTTGGGTCGCAGCATGGTGATAAGGGATTTGTTGACGATATTGTTTGTGCTGTAGCTGTTGATGGATTTAAATAATACGGACATTGGTAGTAGGTCGCAACGCTACTTGAATATTGCTACGCAGCTGCAGATGTTTGGTACGGAGTGTGCTGAGGATGATGATGTAATTGTTGCTGTTGAGCCTGAGCGTGCATTGTTTTGCTATACATCAATTTGCTATGTCTATGATGTAAGTCGGTATACGGCTGAGTTTCTTTTTTTTAAATGCCAAGTTGTATACTGCTTCAGCTTCTTTGAAGGTGTGGTGTGAAAAATATTTGGCTCTATCAGGTCGATCGAATACATTTTCCAATCTTCTTAATGGAAATGCAGGATGTTTTTTTCTGTTTGGAAAAATTGGTACCTGTGTGTGTTGAATTGATCCTGATATCCCCAGTTAAGCATAAGCTGTGTATACTGGTTCTATCAATTTTATACCTATGTAACTAGATTATAGCAGTTAAGCTATTGTATCTAAATCACAGTAGGCAGGATCTAGTGTTTTGGCAGGATCGCCATGTAATGGGTTTGAGACTACGAAAAGAATAAAACTAAGCTAAAGAGCTGTGTTGTGTCTTGTTCAATTCAAGTCTGATTTTATTTACAAATTCTGCATTCTTATATACTACTTGTGAAAATCATTCTAGTCATCTAGAATGACTAACACGTGTTTGTTTACAATATACATATGCTTAAAAGAAAATGTGTTACAAATAAATATTAGGTTACTATAAATAAATATAAGGTTACAATAAATGATTTACAATGCATAAAAGTATTTGGGTTATAAGTGTCGCACAACATGAAAGCGGACAACGGTCTTTGGCACACTTCAAAGTGTAACCCGATCGTATACCGATAGGTAGTTACTCTACACAGTTGAAGGTGGTGAATATACACTGTCATGTTGTATGGCGCTGTGGGTACACTACACATGTCTTCGTGATGAAATGAGTGGATCTGATTAAGAAAGCAATATGTTGAAGAGATCTTCATTTTCTGTAATGCGTGAAATTCTGCAAGTGTTTGTGTATCTAAATTTTTTTATAGTCTTTATTTCTGCACTCATGTAGTGCGATTCAGTAACTTTATTTAAAGACTGTTGAGTTGGTTAAAAATTTTAACAGCAAAATTGAAGGTTTTGCTATTCAGTAACATTTTTAACCACATTCACTGGCGTTATCTTAACGGCAGTAATTTTTGTGTGGTTAACGAAACGATTCAAGTCAGCTGTTCAGTAGAAGCACGTACTCTTTTGCAAAGAGGGCGAGTTGTTATTTTGCAGCAAATACGTAAAATTATAAAAATATTTGGATATACAATGTCATTTATATTATTTTCTTATAGAATTTTACTTTCATTAATCATAATTAAAGTAATTCATGAAAATATATTATTATACACTGCTTGGTCGACACAAATTCTTTTGTTTTTTTTCTGTTCCTCTTTGTGTTTTTCTCTTATTGTAACAGAGATGCCACTTGATATCAAATTATAACAAAGATGTTAAAACGAAGTTAGTGAATCGCACAATGGTTAGTGCAAACCACACTAGTTGTTGTTATATTTAACCACTATTCAGTCTTTAAAAGTTACTGAATCGCACTACTGGGATTCTTTTGAAAGTTCTCCAAATGGTAAGCACTGACATTCAATTAAATTTTTCCCATGAGCCAAAATTTTGTGTACTGTGGCCGTAAGCTTCTTTCGGGATACATTTGGGTTAAATATTGGGAAGTTTTTAATGCGTATTCCTCAAATTTTGATCCCTTGACTTTTTCTTTACAGTTTAGTACATTAATAATAACGGCAAACCTTTTTATAATTTTCATATACTGGTGTGGATTTGAGCAGTCATTTCATCATTATTAAAAAATGATCTCGCCGTATTGCCATCATTTGTATTTCCATATCCATACTTTGTATAGTCTTCTTTTAGTTCAAGTTTTTTAAAAAATTCTTCTTGTATGACTTTTTTTCTTATCATCTGTTTTTCCTTTGGTTTTTTAGTTAAAAATTTCTCCCACCGGTGGAATTGTATATGCCAGCTTCAAAATGAACTTCATGCACCTAATGTGTAATGGGGAAATTCCATATTCGTAGTTGAATCATTTAAATTTTGAGTCTTTCTGTGCTGTTTTACAAACAGGGTATTTCAAAGTTGACGAGGTGTTTGTAATTTCATTCAAGACTTTACCATCAATCATTGTAAGAAAAAATTTATGACTGACAGTAACAATTTTCCCATTCCTTATTTCAAAAACAGAAGGGATAAGTTTATCAATTTGATCTTTAATATTGCTCAGTGTAGACTTAATTACTTCTGAGGACTCCTTTGAATATTGGAACAGTATTAGACGGCAAAAATGAACTGATGATGGACGAGGATTTTTCCAGTACTCTGAGGTTTCACTTCTAAGTCTTAAAGGAACTACAGAAGCCATAAATATACTTGCATCTGTAGTTGTCATGTCATTTGTATTTATTAATTGCTTGTATGCGCTTTGACCGGATGATCCATCACAACCCCATTTATAGATTAAAACTTCGAATTAGACGTTTTGCTGCATGATCCATTAAAGATTGATGTTTTACCTCTGCTGATATTTCAGTTATCTGTAAGCCAATCGGAATTGCTTCTTTTTTTGCAATAGCAATTTGACTGTATGAAGGATAAACATTATGATGCTTTGTGATGTCTGATATTGCCTTTTCCTGGTCTCTTACGTATTTTATAGATAACGCTTCCGATAAATGATGCGTAATTATTGAGGCGATAGCATCCTGAATTTTCCATTTTCTTCTATATGGTGCACAGTCTTCTAGAGATTTTCTCGGTCTACCTCTTGTTTGGCCAGTAGAAGTATGAGGATATTCAACTTCTATAATAGTTGTGAATTCATCTAACCAAGCAGATTTTTTCTCATAAAGTTTCCTTTTGTGCGTTTAGATGCCTGCCATTTTTTCTTTAACAAATTATATAATGAATGAAGTCTAGCTTTGAGATCCTCGTTTTGTTCCGCCTCTGTGAAAATGTTTAACCTTTGTTTAACAGCTAGTTTAAAAGTACCTTCAGCAACGGAGCTTCTAAATAACTCAAACAACTCTGAATTTTTCAGGGATATCTCCATTCTTTTAATTTCCGTCTAACACAATTTAAATAATGAAAATAAATAATTTGTTTTTTATCGTATGTATTTGTCACGTAACACGTCTTATCGCTGCGCTTGCTTCTTAAAGAATAAACAAAAGATAAATAATACATGTAACTAAAAATTTTGTTGTTGAGTTTTGTTCCGAAGCTTTTTTTGAGGAATCCACTCATTTAAGGACTATAATTATTTAATACTAATTATCCCTAGGCAGGTAATCACTTAGGTACAGTCAATCATACAACGCGTACGATAAATATATTCTAAACCGGTAGCAGCTTACGGAATCATTGAGATTAAACCAATATAAGAGTGTGTATTTATAATGGGCATTTGTGTCTCTAATTTGGCGTAATGGATTATCGGGAGACCACCTGATACTAATTTTGCCACATCTACATACATATATACATGTTCATAAGTAAGTAAGTATGTGCATGTGTGCTCATAATGTGACTTTGCTAACCAAGTTGTCAAAAATACTAGTTTTTTTATATTTGAATTTTTAAAATTTTTCATATTTTTAAATCCAAATTACCTGTTGCTAGGTTTTATAATCAATTGCTTAGAATTATTTGATATTGTTTACTACCTAAAAAATTGTGAGTAGTATTGATACTTGGAGGAAAGTCTTTATGCCCTTTACGGGCGAATCTTTGCGAATATTTGTTTTATAGTTTTGAATTTTTTATGAAATGCTTTTTGAATTTTGGCGAAATCTTTATTTAGATAAAAGTTATATCACTTTTAATTGAAAAAATCATATATATATCCATTACACTACGTATTTTCGCCTTATTAATGAGGTTGTGATAGTTTTTTCTTTCTTGCAAGTGAACGGGCAGGACAGGCAGCCAAATTTTTTAATATAGTTAGTGTACAAGAAAGACAAAGTGCTCATAATAATACCTGCCGAAACTTCGTGTAACTTTTTTAGTTCTACTCTATTTAATTCCCAAAAACTACCCAAATATAGGGCTTTTGAAAAACTCCGCCTACTAATATAAAAAAAACCTAACAAATTGTTTAGTCGAATTTAAATAAAGAACAAAACATTTTTTAACAAAATCAAAAAAGTAGTAATCGGTTGCAAACTTTGTGTAAAAAATAAATTTGAAACCTGAAGTTTTTGTCCCAAATTTACTTTTTTTCACAGTCCAAAAAATTTCGAACTTTTTCATTCTTTTTAAGAACGGCTTTTTGAATTTGGATCAGTAAAATATAACCTACAATATGGTTTAGCTTGTTTCTCAAAATTTTGTAGTCGAATTTTTAATTTTTGCCACGGGTTTCAGAAAAATGAGCCACTGTGCAACGTTCACATATTAACCCAGTCTTGTTGCTTCTCTGTTCGTTGATACCCAAGAATGATAAAATACAGATTGCGCATTGCGCATGTTTTTCAAATGTAAACAAAAATGAGTTGTTAATGTGTGACGTCACACCAGCTTAAAAATTTTCTTGGCGCGAATAGTTTAAAGGAAAGTATTTGAATAAAAGGCGCTTAAAACTGAAAAAGTGAAAAAAAGAAAAGTGAATTTAATATAAAATAACAAAATAAAACATAATAATATAGGTATAAAGGAAAACAAATAGTCGAAAAAAAGTGCGCTGTAGCTAATTGCAATAGTACTAACAATTCCAAGGCTTTTGAAATTATTTTTTTCCTATTTCCAAGTAATGCTAAAATTCAGAAGCAATGGGTGAAATTTTGTGGACGAGGAAATAACATAAATCCAAAAGCTTCTTATGTTGCATTTTTGTCCTGATGACATCGAAAAAAGCTTGCAGTATGAAATGGGTACGTACATAAAATGAACTTTAAAATATGTTTATAAATATCTGTGCTGTTCCAAGGATTCGCTAAAAAGAGAATTTTAAAACGTGGATCAGTTCCAACAATAACACCAGCTTCATATGATGATGGCATATGATGGTTTAGAAAACTTGGCTGGCTACATATGCCACAGATTAAAAGATGAAGAGCCAAATATTTCTGTACCAAGAAATGAGATGAACGTTCAACCTTACACATGGGTCGACCATCTCAGTGAAGGAGGCTTATCAAAACCAACAGAAGACATGATGTGCAGCGATGAAATTAAAAAAAATCTTCTTTCGAGCTCGTATGTACATATGTATTTTAGAATTATAGTTATAAAAATCGAAATTGACGCGTTTTCTAAACAAAGAAAACGAAAAATTAATAAAACAATTATTTATTGCGATACGACATACATACATATGTATATATATACACAAAAATAAAAAAATTTATTTAGATTTTTAAATAAATGTATATTTAATGAATATAAAAACACTAATTGCTTTTATTTTTAAAATTTTCTTACTTTTCTTTCATTTGTGTATATAAATCTGACTGTTTGTTTTTGTTTTTGTTAAAATATTGGCTGATGTGACGTAGATGCGCAGAACGAAAAATTTTTTACACTCTGAATGCGCAATCTGTATTTTATCATTCTTGGTTGATACCGTTCTCTTTGTTTATGAGTCTTAAGTCATTATCACTAGTGCTTTCGTTCAAACTAAATCTGCCGATTTTAGGATTGTATATCTCTTCCCTTCCGATTTTCGCATTAAATTCACCTAGAACAATTTTAGCATCATATATGTCTGCAAGCGCTCATAAAATATATTTTTGACCTGCTCGTCCCCACCTTCTGTCATGATTTAAGAATTTGTACCTTGAACGTTTGTATTTGTTATGAAGCAGGTGCAATGATCCAAATGGCATAGGTACTTAATAAGTACAGATACGATGTTACTGCCATCCAGGAATTAAGACAGAATGGACATGATGTAACCAGAACACCATATGGTGACGACATATACTACAGTTGATATGACACTAGACACGAGTTTGGATGTGGCTTCGTAGTCAGTAGCAGAATTAATCATCTTGTCTCCATGTTCACTCCAGTGTGCGAATGGATAGCTACGATACGCATCAAGGCAAAGTTTTTTTATATAAGTCATATCAACTGTAGTATACATATGTCGTCACCATATGGTGTTCTGGTTACATCATGTCCATTCCGTCTTACTTCCTGGATGGCAGTAACATCGTATCTGTACTTATTAGGTACCTCTGCCAATTGGATCATTGCACCTGCTCCATAAAAAATACGAACGCTCAAGGTACAAATTCTTAAATCATGATCCTTTATTCGTTTGCGGTGGTCGTCAACTTTCGTAGGGGGGTGTTTTTTATTCTTTCTATCTTTCATTGTAGGTTTTTTGTGGGGTTAAATTACAAGTCCAACGCCCAAACTATTTGAACTAATTGTAATTAGCTCACTTATTAATAATGTGTTCGATTTTTGGATAATGAACTCTCACCAAGCGTAGTAACTTTTGTGTTTCTTTACAATAAAAGACGTTGGTTCCAAACAATTTTATATTCTTTATTCACTTTTATTCTAGAAGCGTCTATACAGAATTAAAATCAAACGTGTTGTAAGTAACATACATAGTTGCCAGCTTAGCTCCAGGAATAAATGAAGTCTAGGGTGATGCAAGATCAGTACACAACATTTTTTCCCTCACCTACAGCCGATTACGGTAAGAACAACATTCTCGGCTTTCGAGTTCTGACCGATCTTCGGGCTGGTGTCGTCTCTCTTGCATCGTCCTTTACACTTCCCTCTATGTTTCCGTCTGAGCTATTTCTTCTCTTGTTCGAGTTCGTATCGTTATCGCTCGGTTGTTCGAATCCAATGAAACCCGAACGTGAAACTGAATCCGTATTATTAGTACTAATGAATCGGCTTTGCGGAGTTGAAAAACTTATTGGTGTTGAAAAACTTACAGATGGTTGTGGTACTGAATTATCAATTCTTGCCTTACATGGTTACTGTATATTTTCTGCGTTGAGCTGATATCGCGTTTTACGAACTTTTCCCCCATCAACATTTTCATTTCCTTGCTCATTCGTGACCTTCAAATCCTCGTTGCCTCTAATTTGATCGATGTGTCGTTTGATACATTTGCCATTGTACAAAATTTCATAGTGCAAATCACCCCAACGATTCACAATCACCCCTGGCAGCCATTTCGCCTAACGATTATTGTTAGACAAGAAATATACATTCTGCATTGGTGCCATTGTTCGAAACGATGGATAAAACTTCATATACTGCTTCTCCGTGATTTCTGACGATACATCTTGTTGGAACATTAAATTCAACCATGTGCACAGTACCCGCCCCAAAAACAAGAGAGCTGGACACTTACCAGCTGTTGAGTGAGGGACAATTCTATATTGACGGAGGAATAAATTCAAGTGTTTTTGTAGGTTCTTCTTGCCCGCCCCAGCTGCTTTCAGCGCATTTTTAATCGTCTGGACTGACCTCTCTGCCTGGCCAATTCTAGATGGGTGGTAAGGTGCCGTGAATTTATGGTATCTCACCCCAACATTACCGTGAATTTATGGTATCTCACCCTAACATTAGTGAGGAATTCTTTGAATTAGGTTGAGGCAAAACATGTGCCGTTGTCGGTTACTACTGTGAATGGTATCCCATAGGCGGCAAACAGCTCATCAAAAATATTAACTGTGGTGGTAGATGTGCTGTTGGATGTCACCTTAACCTCAATCCACTTACGGTACGCGTCAGTTACTATCAGCAATATCGACCCCAGGAATGGTTCTGCATAATCAACATGGAATCTCTCCATTCTGCATAATCAACATGGACCCCTTTGGGTAATGCCAATGATGCTCTCGGAATTTAGGTGGGTCGTTTGCGAATTTCGAGCAATCTATACAGCTTCTGGCGACTCCCTCTATATCTTTGTCTATACCGGCCCAATACACAAACGATCTCGCTATACCCTTAATTTTTACAATACCCAATTGGGCAGAGTGTAGGTCTTGTAGAATCTTGAGACGGAGTTTCTCCGGGATCACTATTCTATGCTCAAACGTCAAACAGTGTCCGGCCATTTTATAATTTGTTTCAGGTGATTTATACCCATATGATTGTAACGATTTCACACTCTCCAATATTCTAACAATAGCCCCCAGCTTTTCATCCTTTCTTGTTTCTGAAGCTATCCTAATGGAGTTCATAGGTAATTGTTCAATTTGTTTTATAATGAACGTGTCGAAATCATCCAGTTCGGATACTAGGATTATTTTATTCAATGCATCGTTTTTCACAGCTCTTGAGCAATAATCGGCTTTCGCGTTTGCCTTCGTATTTTAAATAATTATATCGAAATCAAAATTTGCCAAAAAATCGGCATAATTGGCAATGCGGCTGATACACAATACCGGAAGCGATTTATGCGGATCCAGAATTTGTGCAAGTGGTTTGTGGTCTGTATAAAGGGTAAAATGGCGTGCGTACAGATACATAAAAAATTTTTGTACCGCCCATATAATAGCAAGGGCCTCCTTGTCAATCTGGGGATATTTCCGTTCAGTGCTACTTAGCGTTCGGCTCGCATAGGCAATCGGTCTTTCACGACCATCTGGCAATCGATGTGACAAAACTGTGCCCCGTCCCACCTGACTGGCGACTGTGGCCAAAAGCAACGGTAGTTCGGGATTGTACGTCATTAAAACTTTTGGCGATACTAACACATCTCTTAAGGCCCTGCTGCGTGTGACCAAGTTTGTATAAATGATCCATAATAATTGGCTTTTCCCAAAAATACGTTCTACCACGTCAGGCGTGGTAGGTCTGGGAGCATCTCTTACGGCCTCCACGTGCTTGTCACATTTGTGAATGCCGCCGCTGTCAATCTTATGCCCCAGGAATTCAACGGTTGGTGCAGCAAAGACACATTTTACGCGGTTAAGTTTTAAACCCTTATCCCTAAAACGATTTAGTGCTGCTTTCAATACATTCAACAATTCCTCGAAATTTTCCACGTAAATCAAAATATCGTTGAAAAAATTGCTGACGTTAGGGATGCCCTGCAACACTGATTCCATCGTTCGCTGCCAAATCGCAGGCATGTTTGCTGCACCATAGACCGCTCTGGTAGAGCGAATCAGCCCATGTGTGGGACTGTTCAGCGTTAGGGTATGAGCAAAATCGTCATCAATTTGTAGGTGAGAGTAAGCATCTGTTATGTCCAAATAGCAGAATAATATTGACCCATTCATTGTATTAAAAATTTCCTCAGGTCTCGGAATTGGATGCTCGTCCACAATTATCCTAGGGTTAAGGGTCGGTTTGTAATTACCTGTTATCCGGAAGCCGCCATCGTTTTTCGCAACAACATGAGTAGTAGATGCCCACTCTGAAAATCAACTCTCGTATAGATGCCATTAGCAATTTTCTTTTGTATTTCGGCTGCATAGATGTTCCTCAGTGCTACTGGAATCTCTCTTGCATTGGCGAAAACAGGCTTTGCCTCTGATTTGAAATGTACCTTAATTGGTGGCATGTCCACTTTACCGGCTGTGTCACTAAAAACGTTCTCAAAATCAGAGTACAGTTTTTGTTAAATTTGTTTTGTTTGCATTAATAATATTTTTTCGTATAATCTGAAACAACAAAAAACAACAAACAAAGTGACTGAGGAATACTCTGCATGAGTACCTCAAAAACAAACAATTGTGAAGTGAGTTCTAACGGCAGAAATGCCTATTTTACTGTGAGTGCTGAAGCTCTCAATGCAAACAATAAAAATAAAAAATCTGATGATAGTTTTTTTCTAACGACAAAGCCAATTTTACGCGAGCGATCAACTTCGCTTACTCCAATGCCAAGTAGTGATTCGGTAACATTACCATTGCCTAGTTAATCTTTATTTAAGTCAGTGCCATTATCCACTCCGGGTTCTTGTTCATCACTTAACCAAGTTATAACTATAGACAATAATATTGAGAAACCAAAAGTGCCTGTCGGATTGGACAGATATATCACAGTAGTAAAGCGCGGGCGAAGCCCAAATTCATCTCAAATCTCATCGGTTCCGAAGATATCCAGGGATAACGACGCCGCCGCAATTAACCGTCAAAACCGTTTTAAAATATTGCAGGATGACAATGACAAACCCCTTAGCATCCTCGAAAAAAACCTCCATACCACCACCAATCTATTTTAGACAAAAAAATTCTAACACACTTATTAAGAAGTTAATCTCGGTCATTGGTGAAAAGGCATTCCACATTGTTCCAATAAAACGTGGTGTTAATTCTTTTGAGTTTTTTTTTATTCTTTATTCAGAAATAAACACAACTCTCAATAGAATTAATAAGACTTGAACATAATCCGTACTTCTTTTTTACGTTGTTATTTTTCCCACATTTTGGCGTGAGAATTACCGCGTCTGCATAATTCATAATACTTGAACAAAATCCGTACCTCTTTTTTACGTTCTTATTTAGGCGTGAGAATTACCGCGTTTGCATAATTCATAGCTAAATTAAAACGAAATTTTTATTTACACGTATTAAATCAAATAACTAGTCAGACGTTGGAGAAATTTGATATCTGTTTGGGCTTTACTGTCAGTGAGAAAATAATTTGCTTATTTAATTCACCAGCCAGACAGTTATGAAATCCAATATCTGTTCTCTGCTAACGGTGGGAAAATAATTAGTGCATCAGAAGAATGAACGGTTTCCAGCCTGCTAAAGATTAAAATTTTTTACTTTTTTTTTGTATTGTATTTCTATTTGTATTTATATTTCTTTATTATTTGTATTTGTAATTTTCTTCTTTAAATACCATAAGTTTTTAATAAAATTTGTGATTGAACGATTGTCATTCATCCAGCAAACATCTGAATTTAATTTTTTTTCGACAAGTCAATTTACGTTGTTCTTGTGTACCACTTGAACAACTGAACCGAAAATAATCGCTTGAATTATCCTGGTGAACTACTAGGATAATAAACCCCTACGAACAGTAATAACTTGGTGAAGCACCAAGTTATACATCTCGATAAAGTTGAGCAAGGCAAACGACCCTGCGCTTAACATTTTGGCGACCGTGACAGGACATCGGGCTTAGGAAAACCTTCAAATGTTTGAAGGAAATAATCCAGGATAATAAGATGCAAGCTCCTTTGGCAGCCAGTTTTTTGGAAAAGAACTTTTATGTCGATGACGGGCTGGGTGGAGCTGATAGCCTGAATACAGCCCTAGAAACTCAGCGCCAGCTGCAAGACGTCCTGGCCAAGAACGGATTCCATCTACGAAAATGGTGCGATAATAATGCCCAGCTGTTCCGCAACATTCCCAGTTATGACCAAGAAGTCAGTCTTGACTTCTCAGACGAAACTGATTACACTAAAACACTGGGATTGGTATGGGTACCTAAAGATGACCTACTTAAGATCAAGGTCAACATCAAACAATTAAAGCCGTGACTAAAAGAACAGTCACATCAGACTTGGCGCGAATCTTTGATCCACTAGGAATACTGTCGCCAGTAGTTGCCAGAGCAAAAATGTTTATCCAGAAATTATGGACCTTGAATCTCTCATGGGACGAGGCTGTTCCTTCAGAATTTGACTCACGCTGGCGAACCTTTCAAAGCAATCTAAGCGAACTTGAAAGCTTTCAAGTGCATCGGCATATCTATAAAGGAGTTCTTCCTAGTAAGACTCAACTTCATGTTTTTACCGATGCCTCCGAAAAGGCGTATGGCGCTGCAATATATGTGAGAACAATTCTACCAAACAAAACAATAAGAGTATATTTGTTATGTGCGAAATCATGGATAACTCCACTCAAACAGCAAACACTGTCTAGACTGGAACTATGTGCCGCACAATTGGGTGCTAACTTAGCTGCAAAAGTGAAATTAGACTTGGATATGAATACAACGCCAACATTCTATTGGTCCGACTCAAAAATAGTCTTATCGTGGATAAATTCAAGATCTTCTTCCTTTCATACATTTGTGGCAAATCGAATCGCTTCAATTCAAGAAAACACGCTACCTGAGCAATGGCGTCATGTAAGTTCTAAAGATAACCCAGTGGACATCATATCAAGAGGACTGGATCCACAACAGTTACAGCATACACCCCAATGGATGTATGGGCCATTTTTTCTTCATTGAGACGAGAAACATTGGCCTCCCAGTTTTGGCCTAGATCCTAATTTGCCGACCCCTGAACAAAAGCAAGGATCATACATCTCACTCATTGCTGTCAATAGTGAAAACTTTTTGCACAGCATCAATCACCGAAATTCACTAAAAAGGCTCCAACGTATCATAGGATACATTTTAAGATTCATTAAAAATGCCAGAACTTTCAAACCCGAGCGACAAACCCAACAAACTCTCACACCTATTGAACTTCACGATGCGCTTGCCATCATTGTTCGAACCACCCAACTATGCACATTCACAGAAGACATTCAACAGCTGCAACAGAAAAAGGACCTTAAAGGATCGAGTCAAATAAAAAGCTTATCCCCATTTTTAGACGAATATAACATTCTAAGAGTCGGAGGCAGATTAGAAGCATCCACGCTATCATTCAATGCCAAACATCCAATGTTGCTTCCTTATAACGACACAATAAGTAAACTAATATTTGAGTCGATACATAGGGAAAACAAACATTGTGGCCCTAGAGCACTTCTAGCAATCGTAAGACAACGTTTTTGGCCCATTAAAGGCAAACATTTGGCTCGGGAAACTGTGCATAAATGTGTGCAATATGTACGAGCGAAACCAAAACTTCTGCAGCAAATTATGGGAAACCTTCCAGAAGCAAAAGTAATACCAGCGAGACCCTTTATTAATGCAGGAGTTGACTACTGTGGTCCAATCTGGGTTCACTTCAAAACCCGAGGAAAGCGACCCCAAAAGGCGTATATTGCAGTATTCTATTGCTTTTCCACTAAGGCGGTCCATCTGGAGCTTGTAACAGACCTTACAACCGACGCTTTCATTTTAGCGCTCAAAAGATTCATCGGCCGAAGGGGTCACTGTCAGCATCTCTACAGTGGCAACGCAACAAACTTTGTGGGAGCTCGCAATCAATTAGAAGAGTTGTCAACTGCTCTTTTCGCCACAGCTGCTCAAGAAAAAATTCAACAAGAGTGTGCCAGCAAAGGCATCAGTTTTCATTTCATACCTCCACGAGCCCCGCACTTCGGCGGACTATGGGAGGCTGCAGTCAAATCCGCAAAAAGGTTACTTGTTAAAGAAATGGCAAACGCGTCTCTGACCTATGAAGAAATGGAAACCGTAATCATAGAAGTCGAAGCAATCCTTAATTCGAGACCGATTGCACGATTGCCGAATAATCCTAATGATGAGGCTGCACTAACACCAGGCCACTTTTTGATTGGTGAACCGCTTACAGCACAAGTAGATGCAACAGCCAGGTCAATTCCAACAACTCTTACAAAATGATGGGAGTTAGTGTCACAAATAAAGCATCAATTTTGGAAACGATGGTCACAGGTATACCTCAGTGAACTCCAGCAGCGAAACAAGAGGCAAACCAAGGCTCAAAATTTGCAACGGGGTACCATAGTTATAATTAAGGACAACATACCAGTCATGAAATGGCGTCTTGGAAAAGTAACTGAAATTTACCCCGGTCCAGACGGACTCGTCAGAACAGCTGATGTGAAAACATCTGATGGTATCCTTAAGCGAGCAATTCACTTGCTGGCTCCTCTTCCTGTGGAGCCACCAGGAACCAATGTTAGCAATAACACAACAGATGAGAAACGAAAAAGAGACAGCTCACCCAATAACAAAACCATAACTGAACCACCCTCAAAACGTTGTAGTCTAAACGCAACAGGTCTGCTAGTACTCGTAGCATTATTTCTCCCTCTAATCCTATGTCAACAAGTGACGTACACCCAAATCACCAGCAACCCTGGATTACATTTCGAAAACATTGGCCAAGTTAAACCTGTCATCGCTCAATGGAAGCTCCTTATTTATTTTGAGCTGACACCGTTCTATAACGAATTAGAACTTTTAATGAACGGTACCTCTGCGCTGAAAAGCGCCTGCGATTACTCATCCCTTAATCATCAATGCAACGGACTTCTATCCCATTTTCAAGATCTCAGAAATGAAATGGAGTACGGTTTGGAAAATTTCATAAAAAGGAAGCGACGAGGAGCAATAGACATCGTTGGAAATATAGCAAGCTCCTTGTTTGGCGTTCTAGACTCCAAATATGCAGCAGAAATGACGGATACTATTAATAGTATAAAAACCAACGAAGCCCACTTGCAGAGCCTTCTTTGGAATCAAACATCGTTCCTCGACTCGACCCTGAATCTCATGAAGCAATCGGAACAACGCACGTAAGATAACTTCGAAAAAATGAACGGTAAAATAAATAAACTACTCTACCTCACAAACAATGACAGTTACCATCGATCGGAAGTCATTTTATCACTAAGTGTCCAGTTACTTACAATTGGTAATAATTTACAAAAAATGCACACATCTAAGATCACATTGTTAGCGGACACTTACCATGGTCGAATTAGTCCGGTTCTACTAACACCACAACAATTTTCGGGTGAAATCGATAACATAAAGGCAAACCTTCCCGCAGATCTAGTACTTCCAGTTGCAGACATTATTCATTTATATGGTGTAGTCACGGCTCACGCAGCAATCTCAACTCAGCACATTATTTGCACCTTGTTCATCCCTCTAGCCCATCAAGGGCAATATGACCTATTTTATATTACTCCAGTACCACAGCTAATGAACAACTCTTTAGTGGCTATCATACCAACCACTAAAATGATGGCTCTCAACGCTCATCGTGACGAATATTTCCCTCTAGATGAATCGAAGCTAAGTACCTGCAATAAACTTGAGCATAACATTTTCTTATGCCCACACATTCAAGCTGCATATCATAAAGGCTCTCCAATTTGTCGCTGTGAGATACATTTATTCAACAATGAATCCGACTAAAGCTGCAACATAGAGTTGATAAACAGCAATAACGTATGGTACCAACTTTATAACAAGAACCAGTGGCTGCTCGCAACTCAACAGAACTAAAACTAAGCACAGTATGCAAGGGTGAAAGCAGTTCACAATTGCTGGAATGTACCGGGTTGCTCACGCTTCCCGCAGGGTGTGCAATGAAAAATGATGTTATTACCATATACGGACATCGAACCATCTCATCAAACTTGCATTCATCATATACAAGCAATGGGATGTCATTCCTTCACCTCCAAGAAAGCGTAAACAACATGACACAACCCCTGTCATATGCTTCGACAATTGAAAAGATAACCCATCTGCAGAATGAGGTCAGGGCACAACGACAAGAATTTCCTCTCGCAAGAACCCATAAAATACATAGCTTAACCATCAGCTATGTTGGACTAGCCTTGATTTTAGCTGTGATAGTGGCCCTGATAGCAAGGCAAAGGTTGAAGAGAAGACGCGAACCGATCCCCGAAGCACCACAACCGTCTCCACGATCCAACTGGAATGTTTCATTGGAACCAACAACTTAATCCACTTCAAAATATGTAAATTGCCGGAGATCGCTCATTCGCACTTTTCAATCCCCTTGGGGCCGCAATATGTTAATTCTTTTGAGTTTTTTTTTATTCTTTATTCAGAAATAAAAACAACTCTCAACAGAATTAATAAGACTTGAACATAATGCGGACTTCTTTTTTACGTTGTTATTTTTCCCACATTTTGGCGTGAGAATTACCGCGTCTGCATAATTCATAATACTTGAACAAAATCCGTACCTCTTTTTTACGTTCTTATTTAGGCGTGAGAATTACCGCGTTTGCATAATTCATAGCTAAATTAAAACAAAATTTTTATTTACACGTACTAAATCAAATAACTAGTCAGACGTTGGAGAAATTTGATATCTGTTTGGGCTTTACTGTCAGTGAGAAAATAATTTGCTTATTTAATTCACCAGCCAGACAGTTATGAAATCCAATATCTGTTCTCTGCTAACGGTGGGAAAATAATTAGTGCATCAGAAGAATGAACGGTTTCCAGCCTGCTAAAAATTAAAATTTTTTACTTTTTTTTGTATTGTATTTCTATTTGCATTTGTATTTCTTTATTATTTGTATTTGTAATATTCTTCTTTAAATACCATAAGTTTTTTAATAAAATTTGTGATTGAACGATTGTCATTCATCCAGCAAACATCTGAATTTAATTTTTTTTCGACAAGTCAATTTACGTTGTTCTTGTGTACCACTTGAACAACTGAACCGAAAATAATCGCTTGAATTATCCTGGTGAACTAATAGGATAATAAACCCCTACGAACAGTAATAACTTGGTGAAGCACCAAGTTATACATCTCGATAAAGTTGAGCAAGGCAAACGAGCCTGCGCTTAACACGTGGTAACATTGATGAAACTAAAATTCAAATATATGAAGAAAAGGATTTCCGCAAAATGGTTAACGAATTGGAAAAAATAAAACAAGTTTTTACACATTCCAGCTTAGGAGCGCCAAGGGCCTACAGGTCGTATTGAAGGGCATCGATTCTTACTTTGTTCCTGTTCAAATAAAAGATGCTCTCACCCTGAAAGGATTCAAGGTAAAAAATGTATCCAACATAGTAAAAAGGGAGAAGATCCCCCAACCACTATTTCGCGTTGGAGCCCAATGATGTAATATTGAAGAAAAATGAGACCCATCCCATTTATAATTTAAAATATCTCTTATATCGGAAAATCACAGTTGAAGAACCACACAAGCGTGCAGGACCCGTACAGTGCCATAACTGTCAAGAATATGGCCATACGAAAACTTATTGCAAATTACCTACTGTTTGTGTTGTGTGCGGTGAATTGCACGAGACTGTCATTTGCAATAAGTCGAAAGACCAGAAGGAAAAAAGTGCAGTAATTGTGGAGGTAACTAACTGCTACTTACAGAGGATGTTCTGTATACTCTTTCGTAAAACAGGCTATGAGTCAAAAGCCTAAAATAACCCCAGCTCAAACAGGAAATACATACTACGCTACTTATCCTCCAATGGCCCAACCAATCTCTACGCAAGTATCGTATGCTGACGCAGTGAAGATAAACTCTGTTCCAATGGAAAAAGTGTCGCCACCAAATAACAAAACAAATGCAAACGCAAGCTTTAATTTTAGTCGCCTCGAAAGTACTATTGATAATCTGGTGCAAACTATAAACAATTTTACAACAAATATTACCAGCATGATGCAAGAAATGCTGCAAATGCAGAACACACTGGTTCTAGCATTAGTTAACAAGTCATGAACACGTTAAAGTTATGTTTCTGGAACGCAAACGGCATTCGTATTTGATTTGCGTGGCATAAACATCCGAGGTTGAATGTTTTCAAACTGCTTAAAGTTCACTGACGATTTGGTTTTAGCAACCAGTGAAATGTCGGCATATGAAGAGTTAAAGCCACAACAAACATTTTTTCATTAAAATTTTATATTACTTTCTATATTTTTAAGGCTTACAAGTCAACTAGATAAGTAATCGATACACTTATAAGGCCACACAAAAACAACTAGTGAAACATTAAAACCAAATAAAGTTAATTAAGTCATTCTCTTTTAATTCATTATCGAAGTTCAAATATACATAAATTTAAATTATAAGAGCAAAGACTGCTTAATATATTTTAAATACCTTTTACAAACAATTTTTTTAACACATTTCGTTGTTAAACCTCCGTAGTGAACAGACGTATTAGCGGAATTTTTTTACATACTAAACAAACAAAAATACAACAAAAAAAAATATTCGTAATAAGTACTGATTCGTAATAAGTACTGATTTTGCTAAATTTACTTTATTTGCATTAATAATATTTTTCGTATAATCTGAAGCAGCAAAAACAGAAAAAAAACTGCAAACAATTGTGAAGTGAGTTCTAACGGCAGAAATACCTATTTTACTGTGAGTTCTGAAGCTCTTAATGCAAACTTAATAATAAAAAATCGGATGATAGTCTTTTTCTAACAGCAAAGCTTACTTTACGCGAGCGATCAACTTCGCTTACTCCAATGCCAAGTAGTGATTCGTTAACATTTCCGTTGCCTAGTAATTCCGTATTTAATTCAGCGCCATTATCCGCTCCGGGCTCGTGTTCATCACTTAACCAAGTTATCACTACAGACAACAGTATTCAGAAACCTAAGGTGCCTGTCGGAATGGAGATATATCACAGTGGTAAAGCGCGGGCGAAGCCCAAATTCTTCAAAGATCTCGTCTGTTCCCAAGATATCCAGGGATATCGACGCCGCCTCAACTAATCGCCAAAACCGTTTTAAAATATTGCAAGATGAGAGCGACAAACCCGAAGTATCCTCGAAAAAAACCTCAAAACCACCACCAATCTACCTGAGACAAAAAAATTCAAACACACTTATAAAAAAACTAATCTCGGTCATTGGTGAAAAGGCATTTCACATTGTTCCAATAAAATGGTAACATTGATGAAACTAAAATTCAAATATACGAATAAAAAGATTTCCGCAAAATGGTTAATGAATTTTAAAAAAATAGAACAAGTTTTTACACCTTCCAAATAAAGAGCGCTAAAGTCCTACAGGTCGTATTGAAGGGCATCGATTCTTACGTTGTTTCTGTTGAAATAAAAGATGCTCTCACCCTGAAAGGATTCAAGGTAAAAAATTTATCCAACATAGTAAACAGGGAGAAGATCCCCCAACCACTATTTCGCGTTGAACTGGAGCCAAATGATGTAATACATATTGAAGAAAAATGAGACCGATCCCATTTATAATTTAAAATATCTCTTATATCGGAAAATCACAGTTGAAGAACCACACAAGCGTGCAGGACCCGTACAGTGCCATAACTGTCAAGAATATGGCCATACGAAAACTTATTGCAAATAACCTACTGTTTGTGTTGTGTGCGGTGAATTGCACGAGACTGCCATTTGCAATAAGTCGAAAGACCAGAATAAAAAAAGTGTAGTAATTGTGGAGGTAATCACACTGCTAAATACAGGGGATGTCCTGTATACTCCTTCGTTAAACAGACTAAGAGTCAAAAGCCTAAAGTAACCCCAGCGCAAACAGGAAATACATACACCGCTACTTATCCTCCTATGGCCCAACCAATCTCTACATAAGTATCGTATGCTGACGCTGTTAAGATCAACTCAGTTCCCATGCAAAAAGTGACCACCAAATAATACAACAAATGCTAACACAAGCTTTAATTTCAATCGCCTTGAAGCTACTATTGATAATCTGGTGCAAACTATAAACAATTTTACAACAAATATGACTAGCATGATGCAAGAAATGCTGCGAATGCAGAACACACTGCTTCTAGCATTAGTTAACAAGCCGTGAACACGTTAAAAGTATGTTTCTGGAACGCAAACGGCATTCGCCAACATAGAAACGAACTTGAGCACTTCCTCACGGTGAAGAATATTGATATAATGTTGGTATCTGAGACTCACTTGACTTCGAGAAGCCTATTTAAAATGAGTGGCTACACCTTATATGATACAAAGGACCCGAGAGGAAGAGCATGCGGAGGATCAGCAATTCTAATAAAGTCAAGACTCAAGCACTATATTCTTGAGAACATTTGTGAAGACCATCTACAAGCAACGAATATTAGCATCGAAAATTTTTGTTCAAATCTCGTGATATCATCAATTTACTCCCCTCCCTGATTTTCAATCACTGAGGATCAATACGAGGATTTTTACAAAACTCTTGGACCTTGTTTCGTAGCAGCTGTTGACTACAATGCAAAACATACGTTCTGGGAATTACGTCTTATTACACCAAGAGGTCGAGCATTGTTCAACACAATTTCAAAAATGGGGTTGGACGTCATTTCGAGCGGGGAGCCCACTTATTGGCCTACTGACATACAAAAAATTCCGGATGTTATAGATTTTGGCGTCATGAAAAATATCCCTAGGGATTTAATTCATGTTGAAGCTTCACATTATCTCTCCTTCGATCACTCTCCCACGATCGCTACAATTTGTAGCCCACTAAGAAGTGACTTACCTCACCCATATGTGAAGATGATAAAACGTGTTAATTGGCTGGGGTTCAAAAAATATCTCAGTAGTCATTGTACGGAAAACATCAAGCTTAGAACTTCCGATGATATTGAATTTAACATTGCCAATCTTACTGAAAATATTAAACAGGCTGCTAAACATGCCACTACTTCCTATCCGCAGACTGGGTTTAATAGATTTTATTCTGCGGATATTGAACGTCTCGTATGTGAAAAAAGAAGAGCTAGAAGGGAATGGCAACAGCACAGATCATCCCAACATAAAATCAGACTTAAAGAATGTACTAAACGACTCCAAGAGTTGCTTGCATCTGCAAAAGCTGCATCTCTTAAAAAATATCTTGAAGGTCTCGATGTCACAGTAGCATCTAATTACTCCTTGTGGCGCGCTGCTAAAAGACTTAAAACACCCGTTGAGTTTAAACCAGCCCTGCGCACTTCTACCGGAGGCTGGGCAAGAACCAATGCCCAAACACATGTCCTGCTGCTGTTGATTTGCCGAGTGTAGTTGCTCTACCCCCTCGACCCATAAAGTTTAAGATGCGTGATGTACAAAAACTAAATGCTGAAACCAACCCGAAGAAAGCTCCGGGTATTGATGGAATTAGTAACAAGATGCTGATGAAGTTGCCTCGTATTGCTATTAGAATCCTGTTATTTATTTCCAATGGCATTTTACGACTGGAGTATTTCCACATAGCTGGAAACTTGCCATGGTCAAAATGATTCCTAAGGCGGCCAAAGATCTTACCAAGGCTGAGTCATATAGGCCAATAAGTTTATTGTCAACAATTTCAAAGCTTTTTGAAAAGCTGCTCATGACAAAATTGTCCCCAATTCTAACTAATAATGGGTGTATACCGGACCATCAATTTGGTTTTAGAAGTCAGCATAGCACCATTGAACAAACTCATAGATTGGTTCATTTTATAAGAAGAACATTTGAAGAAAAGAAGTATTGTTCTTTCCTCTTTATTGATGTTTCTCAGGCATTTGATAAAGTGTGGCATAAAGGCCTAATTCTAAAATTGAAGACATATCTACCAATAAACATTGTAAATCTTTTGGAAAGTTACATTCTTGCCCGGAAGTTCACTGTCGTGGAAGGAGACTTCATGAGTGTGCCCGAAACAATCTCATCCGGTGTGCCACAGGGGAGTATACTAGGACCAGTTTTGTATTTGATTTATACCTGTGATATGCCTTTAAGCAGTAGCATCCTCACTTCTACATTTGCCGATGATACAGCCTGCCTTAGTATGCATGAAAACCCTCACGAGGCATCCCGATATCTTCAGGAACATATCAACTTGTTGGAGCTGTGGTTGAGCTTATGGAGAATAAAAGTAAATGAACAAAAGTGTGTTCATGTCACATTTACCCTACGAAGAGACACTTGTTCCCCCATTCGAATCAACAACCAAGTTGTTCCTCAGCATTCACTGGTGATCGACGGCTTACATGGAAACACCACATTGACTCTAAGCTGACACAAATGAAACTTAAATTAACCCAGATACATTGGCTGATTGGTAGAAATTCAACCCTCAGTCTAGATTGTAAACTTTTAATATACAAGTCGCTTTTGAAACCCATATGGTGTTACGGAATTCAGCTATGGGGCACTGCTTCAGCTTCCAATGTAGAGAGAATACAACGATTGCAAAACAAAATTTTAAGGTTAATAACATTGGCTCCATGGTACATGAAAAATTCAATTATACATCGTGATTTAAATATGCCACTTGTGACCGCTGAAATTGTAAAATATGCAGGCAAATATTTAACAAAACTCGAGACACATCCTAATCCCCTTGCTCGTAATATCTTGAACTTTACTGGACACATCCTCTTAAAAAAGAGGGATACTACGGCCTTAATACGCCACACTTCAGATGGAATTTTTTGAATATTTTTGTGCTTAACACATTTATGTGTTATTAATTATAATCACTAAGTTTATGTCCGACACTGGTTGGGCCTAACAATTATATATATATTTAAGATTTGAATACTTATTGTTAGTTCAGTTATTTGAAGATGCAATAAATAAATTTTAGCATGAAAAAAAATTTCCTACTTCTGTTTTCCATTCCGATATTACAAAGTTTAGTAGAGATTCACAGTTATGTTTTTTTCTAAAGCCGGAATGCGTTTCATATAACAAGTTGTTGATCTCGAAGTATTTACTTAATTGAGTATAGACTACTTTTTCCAATAGTTTCCTTAGCACAGGTAACATGTTAACAGTTCGTATTTCGTTAGGTGCTTTTGTATTTGGAACCTTTTTGATTGGAACGATGTAAGCTTCTTTAAGGATATCTGGGAAAGTACCTTTTTTAAGCAATTTAATTACTAAATGGTGCAATGACTGTCCTATTAAATCAAAGTGAACAAGTAGTGTGCGGATTGTGAGAAAATGTTTATCCTTTTTGTTGTTCATAGTTTTTATAATATTTTTAAGCTCTGATATATTAATTACTTCAAATTTAAAATGCATCTGTTGATTGATTTGGATATTATTTTCGTATTTGACATAAGGAATACTTGCTGTGATTTCTTTTACACTTTGTATAAAAAATGAGTTAAGTTCTTCTGCTCATCAGTTACAATTTTGTTATTTATTTCAATTTCATTGATTTGTGAGTTCACTTTCTTTAATACGAGTTCTTTTACAGCTTTCCACAAATCCTTTTGGTTAGAACAATCGTTTATTTTATTGTTTATATAATCAGCTTCACATTTTTTTAACATTGAACTATACCGACTTTTTATGCGCCTGTATTCCCTCCAGCAATGTTCATTATTATGCCATACAGCTAGACTATGTAAATAAATATTATATTGCTCCATTGTTCTTAAATTATTATTAAACTAGGAAGAGATTTTGTTATTATTCCTCAATCTTTGTACGTTTGTAAAAGTATTAATTGGAATGTTTGCCGTTAAGTTATTAATCTCCCCAATCATTATAGAATTTCTAAAAGTCGTGTTATTGTAATGTAACGTTCTAATTTTCTTTGTTGACACTTTTTTTGTAGGATCTCTTCTAGGTATATTAGTTTCTAACGTTTCATGATCACTGATCTTCATTTTTCTGTTTATATTACAACAATATTTTCCATATTAGAAACGACATAATTAATTAGTGATGACGTGTTGTACCATATACGTGTAGGATATGTTACCATTTGAGTAAAGTAATTATCTCGTATTATTTCTTCTAATTTCTTCTTATATAAACTAGTTTCAAGCCAATCAATGTTTAAGTCTCCAGTAATCAAATAATTTTAATTTTCGGCAATAGCTTCCATTTCCTCCTCAAAGAAATCAATAAAATGTTGCTCAGGCGAGTTCTGTCTATTAGGTGATCTGTAGACCCTTCTAAATATAGTAAAATATTTTCATATTTTATTTCAATTTTAAACCACCAAATTTCTTTTTCAATCGATTTGCACTCAATTGTTTTAACGTTCCATTTCTCATTAACATAAATGCATACTCCTCCTGTGTGTTTATAGATGTACTATCACAACGAAATATATTAAAGTTTTTCAAAGAGATTTCACTATTGTCAATATCCTCTATCAGATGTGTTTCCGTGACACATATAAAATCAAATTGATGTTCATAGCAGAGAACTTCTAATTCTTTGATATTTTTTATTAGACCTCCAATATTGAGGCATATGTATACCTTTAAGATTTTTTGGTTGCTAATATGCAACCTTTTAGGATTCAATTTTATTTTTTCTTATTAATATGGGACATTCTGTGTTTCTGCAGTCATGGTTAGTATCAATATCCGTCAACTTCAATCTTTCTTTTGCTTTTTCACAGTTTATACACTTGACTATATCATTTTGACAATCTTTATAAGTGTGGCCAACTTCACTACATTTTGCGGAAATTTGCTCTTCATTTTTGCAATGTCTAGATAAACTGAACATCTATCCCACTCTATGTTAATACGCCTATTATTTATAATCTGGCTAAATCCATCACCATTAGTTTCAATTATAGCATTAAATATGTTTGGGTTTTTGAACGACTTATAAACTTTAACGCACTCTATGTATTCACATTGGACATTATTTTGTTTCCTTATAGCTTTAACAATAGTATCTTTATCTAATTCTTCACTCATTCCTGTAATTAATAATTTTGGATTTCTCATTTTTGGTGCTCGAACCTCGTAATCATTTCCCATTTTTTCTTTAATTTCATTTGTTAAGATACTTCGATCTATTTCATTTTGACAACTAATCGCCACAACTCCTTCATTTCTCTTAATAATTTTCTTCACTTGCATATTCGGATTTGAAGGTTTAATTTTCTCTTTTATTTCTTTCTCGGTCACATCACTATTTTTTTTGTTTTTTGGTTTCAATATAACGGGCATCTTATTCGTTGATTTAAATTTGCTTGCATACGTTTCTTCACCAGCACTAGTTGTTGTTTGTTGTTTTTTTAATTCGTTTACAATGTTTACAATATCTGTTTTTGCATTCTTTACTTGTTGTTGTACAAATTTGTTTCTTTTGTTCATTACTTCTGGCATTTTATTTCCGTCGCATATATACTTTATGTTGGGGTGTTTAACCCATTACCGCCCAAAAAGAAACTGTTAATAAAAAACTTTTTTTATTATTATTGTTTGCTTTAATATAGATAAAATAAAAGGAATTCATTAAAAAAAATTCAAATTCTTTGTTAGCTTTTAAGAAAAATGGGTGTGCCCACATGGGGACAACGGGCGTTTCAGTTATGAAATTTACCAAAACAATTTCGTTCTACACAAAGTGTTTTTGTGCATAATTAGTACCTCCATCGACACTTGGAATGACAAACAACATATCGCAATTGATTTGCTATTCTTTCAGGATTGTGTCGTTGTTTTTTCGATCAGCATCAACTGCGGTGGAAGAAGTTGGACGTTTTCTAGAAATTCCAGGCGTTAAATATGCCCTAGCAATGTTTCTTCTGAACGATAATTGGTCCATTGGAGTCGTATTTTCAGCTCTGCATAACAAAACATATAACCGCCAAGCGTTACTTACCGCCAAATCTAGAATATATGTCAAGATACACCACCAGCACTTCTTTCCTCTAATGGATACTCTGTAAAGGCTTATAAATTGGTCCATTTGATTAACGCCTCCCATTCCCTGGTTTGTAATTTACAAACAATCTAGGTATACTGAAGTCAGTCTTTCCTTTTCCAGCCTTACACCATCTTTTTACTTTTCCTAGTGGATGAACAGAATCAAAATTTGTTGCCATGGTGACGACGTTATTGTTTTTCTATCATACTATTGTGATTTCATTATTGTTATCAAAACGAAAATCATGTTCTGCTCTATCTTTTTTTCATTCAGGACATTTTTTGGTTCTGTTATCACGAATTGTACCAGTCGCTCTAAACCCAAACGTTTCAATTCACATAATAGGTGATCGTTGGTTAAAAAGTTGTCGAAGTATACGATGTGTCCTGCAGGTACTATGGGCATTTTTGCAAGAAGAGATTTAACAACTCGTTCACCAAGACGATCGAACTCGACGGAACGTGCATTACTTTTCCACAATAAACGTCAAAAACATAGCAGTACCAATCGGAACTTGTTGCAGTCCAGTTCTTGTAACCAAATCTTACCGATTTACCCATAATAATTGCTTCGCTGGATGCCTACCAAAATATTTAATCATGGACTCATCTATCGATAAATTTTCATGCATAATACCCCACTGACATAAATTTCTCTCAATGAGATTACAAAGAGGCCTTATTTTAAACATTTTGTCATTGGAACTATTGTAGGTGCAGTGCAAGTTTTTCTTAAGTCTTCTTCATTTCATCAATTATGACAGAGGTATCAGGTGGCACGACAAAAATATCATATTCAGCATCAGTGTCATCGTTTTCCATTATTTGCTCAACAGCCTCCTGAAGTCGTAAAACATCATTTTTGTCCTCTAAAGGTATTGCGATGGACCATATTGCATATATAAAAAAATCTGGAAAAAATATTTTTTATAGTTGCAACGCCCATTGTCCCCAACTGGGGACAGCTTAACAAAATCATACCTTATAATAAAATATTACACTTTTTCTTTTACTTAACTATTTTAAAATCGTTCACACACTCTTCGGAGAATAAACAATTTGTAATTATTTCATTTTAGGCAGATTAACACAAAAAATTAACAACACCAAAATTAACAAAGTAAACCGAATTGGAATGCGCAATTAAAATTACCGAAAATATCACTTGTACTTTATACAGCACCTTGTAAGCTTTGCTACAAATTTTTTAAACCTTTTAGAAGAGATATTCGTTTTAACATTGAGAGACATAACGGTTCCTTTAAGAGTTGTCATCAGTTGAACAAGTGTCCTCATATCCACCACAGCATATTTCAGCATCCCGACAAGCTTTATTGCATTTTCCACAGTTCATATCCATGACTCCTTTGGAACCTTATGGACAAAAAACAACAGTATTCTCCTTTTTTATATTTAGCTTCTTTTCTCCCCTTTTTTTGTCTTTTGTGTAAAAATTTAATTTTTTGTAAAAGCGTTATTTAATACTTTTTATTATAAATGTGGTTAATAATTTAAATAAGGAATCCCAGTCAGAATCCCAGCCTTCTAGACGTTTATACTCAACTTGAATCAAATTTTAAATTAATTTTGAGCAATTTTAAAATTAAATTAAATTCGTTCAAAGTTTAAATTCATTAGAAAATTTAAATTTGTTAGACGAAAATAACTATCTAAACGTGGAAAACATCTTTATCGGCCGAAAAGCTGAACTATGGATGGAACAAAATAAGTTCTCACACTTGGAAAAATATGAAA
This sequence comes from Germaria angustata, assembly GCA_963681545.1. NCBI lineage: Eukaryota > Metazoa > Arthropoda > Insecta > Diptera > Tachinidae > Germaria > Germaria angustata. The sequence goes on along the minus strand of OY812998.1, from coordinate 77,801,386 downwards.
TAAAAAAATGTACAATCTTCTTATATAGAACTATTAAAAGAAATTTCAAAACGTTTTGATTTTTCACGAAAACATATAAAAAAAATCTTAATATCATAACACCACCTCAAGTGTTAAGTAATTCAGAAATAAAAATTGAGCCGTTATTGTGGTCATTCCCGGATTTAACGGATAATAATGAGGAAACAATATTACACCAATGGACACTACTGAAGTTTTCAAATATTGCTGCAAACAGCGATATGGATATTGTTGAATTTTGGGATAAAATATCAATGTACAGAAATGGAGTCAATGAAAAATGTTACGCTAAGCCTGTCAATTTATTGCAAAAATGACTAAGTTGGATGTGTTGAGATACTTTGTGTTCCACAGTGGAAAAACTGCAACAGTGGAAAAACTGCAACAACAGGATGTTTTCCCAACTGAGTTTGATAAAAACAAAATTTCGCAACATTCTTGATTTTAAAACTATTAATAGCGTAAATATATCACACTCTGTATGGTCTGCTAAAAAATCTTAATTTTAAAATGAAACTAAATTGAAGTACGCACTTCTATGATCTTAAATTTTAATATAATTTTTATTACTATACTAAATATGAAGTACAAATTTTGTTTATTTTAAAATAAAAAAATTAAGCGTGTTATTTTTTATATATGTACATGTATAAACGCTAACTAAATACACATATGTACTTATATGTATTTAATATGTTATTTATTACAAATACTACATATTGAAATTTGTTTTTTTTTTCTCATTTGGTAAATTTTAAAGCGAATTTTGGTTGTAAAAATTTTTTGATTGTAGCAGCACTGCACCCGAGTCCAATTCCATAATTACCTTTTTTCCATTCACTAACACCTCTAGCATGTGTTTACCCCATTAACTGCTTCCCACTTTATTCAACCTTTTAATTAGCTCCGAGTCACTACTCGCGTCATCATAATCCGCTATATGAGCTGTTCTTGATTTACATACTTTTACGATGTGTCCCGTTTTGTTGCAAGCATAGCAGGTTGCATTGCGGAATTTGCACTGATTTCTATTGTGTTTGCCACCGCAGCCGTAGCATTTGGTTTCACTTGCGGCGTCGCTCTATTGCTCGATTCTTTTTAAAATGACCCCTGTACTATTTGCCGATTTTGTGACTTTGTACCTAATCTTGAATGTTGATTCTGCTAGATTAGAATTAGGCGCACTCTTCATCTCCACAGATGTTTTGTGAGAGGTTTCTATCCTTTGCGCTATTTCGTAAACCTCAGTAAACACTTTGGGCTCCTTTGCTATAATTTCATCACAAATACTACGTGATTCTAAACCGTAAAGTATTTGTTCGGTCAGCATTCTGTCTAACGAATTACCGTAGTCAGCTACACCCTCGCCCTTTTCTTGAACCACTTGTCTAAATTTCACACTTCCCGCGTACTGGTTCCTTTTCCTATCAAAATGGTTCACCAAGCTAGATTTTATTTCGCTATATGTGAGATCTTCAGGGACTTTCGGGCTGACTAATATCTTGAGGGCATTGTTCAACTCCGTACCCATATGAACAAGTATATAAGTATGTATTTCTTATACTCTCCCTCTTCAATTCGGCTCAGTTGAAATGCCCATTCGCAACGCGTAAAATAGTCTTGAACGGATGAATAATCAGTAAGTTTGTAGTATGAAATAGAAACGGACGGTGTTGCGACTCTGGACATATGTATTTTGTAGTGTGCTATTCGCGGTTGTTGTTTGTACGGCCTGAGATGTTGACAGCTATATGGCATCTGCCAACAATTTTGTCAGCTCCCGTAAGTCATCGACTTCCAAAGGCATTTGGTTTTCTTTCTTTTAAGCAAAACCACTTCTGACACCAATTTTGTATTTCTTTACAATAAAAGACGTTGGTTCCAAACAATTTTAAAGTCTTTATTCACTTTTATTCTAGAAGCGTCTATACAGAATTAAAATCAAACATGTTGTAAGTAACATACATAGTTGCCAGCTTAGCTCCCAGAATCAATGAAGTTTAGGGTGATGCCAGATCAGTACACAACAGTAACAAATCCGATTTTCTCTTGGAAAACGACTAGAAACTAGTCCATAATTTCTTGGATAGTATTTAGTTTGAACTCTCACCTGAATCTAAGCTGTCGATATCAGTCAGATTGATTTTAAGACGACGGATGCACGAACGCCCAAGTAAGGGCATACAATTGATGTTGATAATCCATTATATCGGGTACTAACAAGGACTTTTCCATCTGGAGCGAATGTATTTTGTGTATATTAGCAAAAATGATGTTTTACGGATATATCTTAAGTTTTAGTTTTAATTCTTGAAATGTTAGTTTTACTCTGTTGAAACGACATTCCTTCGCATTGTGATCATTCATGAGGTTTATTGTGTTACTCCTTCAAATCTTTTGATTCTTAAATGTAATTTTATTTATTTTAGCTGAATTCTTAATATTTAGTGAAGGGACGAACTTTTCCGCTAATTTCCTTGCATTCGCTTTAGCAGCTTCAAGTGCTAAAACCTTTGACACGATTTCATCAAACTTCGCTGTGTCAGCCTGTAATATTTTTTCACGAACTCCGTTGTTGTTAACAACACCAATAAACTGGGCATGTAAAAAGATATCAGAAATGGAAACTTTGCATGGACATGAGGTGAAATCACATTCATCTATTTCTTTTCGATGATCAATGAAAAGTTCATAGTATTAATTGAGTTTGACGCAGTATTTCTTATTTAAATGCATGCTTTTAATTTCGGTGTGATTTTTAAATCTTGAATGTAATTTTTATAAGGTTCCTTAGCAGGACCGGATTGATCAATTAGGTTGATTGAATTCACTTCGTCACCAATCTGCTATTGCGTGCGAAAGTTTTCGAATTTCGAAGTCGGATGGCCAGATTATAAATTAGGTTTATTACGAATTAACAATTAGAGCACAAACGCTTCTTAACACAGTGAAATGAATATGAAAAACTATTATATGGAAAAATTACAATGACAGAAAACAAAAAAAAATAAATATGTATGTACATATGTACACGTATGTTTAGTCAATACTTCATGCAAACCTGCTCAAACTATTAAGTTGTTAACAGAAAACTCGCTCGAACCAAATTGATACAGCTTCAGATTGCTTTGGAGATTTCTCAATTTACGTTGGGCGCCAATGTAGAGGATGAGCCAATGTAGGGGATGAGTAATATAAGAGTTGGGATTAATGTTAATGTCTTTTATTTATTTATTTATTTATTTAAATTTTTGAGGTATCTAGCACAACAAGATATGTACATAATCTTATAAATGAGAGTGCTAGTGATTGAACAGATAATAGAATACATGGATTACAAACATTAAATTTAATATGACTTAATAACTTGTTAATAAATTATCAGTAAATATGAGTCAAAAGAAGCATCTTAATAGAGTTATAAAAAATAGGGCAATTAAGAAAAATTAAGAAGAGAAAAATTACATAGTTACATTATTTAATGCAAATAATTTACACAACTCCTTTTTAAAAATAACTGCGTTGCTTGTTCTTTGTATAAAATTGGGTAAAGCATTCCAAAGACTGACGGTATAAATGAAAAATGGGCGTTGCGATAAGAGACTTCTATGTTTTTGTTGAATTATTTTCTTTCCGCGGCTGGACATGGCAAAAATTATTCTATTGTAAAGATAAGTCGGTTGTTGTGATGTAATGATTTTGTGCAGTAAAATAAGACATTTGAGTTTGAGAAGATTAACAAATTGCATCTTGAAGATTTGGTATGAGTAATATGAAATGTGGTCACGGCGACTTTTCTGGAAAACAAATCTTGCTATGTTATTATATGCAACGTTTAATCTACGTAGATCATCGCTATCACAATTCGCAAATAGCTCGCAACCATACAAGAGCGCTGGGATAAGAAACGTTTTTGCCAGTAACATTCGAATGGCAAAAGGAGTGGAATCTTTAACAGACCATAGATTGCGTAGCATACCGTATACTCTTCCCACTACGACTTTGATATGGTTGGACCAGTTAAGTTTATTATTGAATGTAACTCCTAGATTAGTCACCGTGTCAACAGAAACTATGCAGTCACCATTTATTTTTATTTCAAAGTTGTGAGTGATATTTGCAGACCTTGACATAAATAAAAAAATTTTGATGAATTTATGCATAAACCATTGGCTCTAGCCCAAGTGTTAATTTTGTTGAGGTCTTGATTTATCTTGCTTACACATGTTGCAAGATCAGCTATAGTGGAGCTATTGTAGATTTGAACATCATCTGCATACATTTGGATTTTACTATAGACCAGAGTGTCAGGTAAATCATTTATAAATAGGCAGAACAAAAGAGGACCAAGAATTGAGCCCTGTGGTACTCCCCTGGTGACATTAAGCGCTTTAGAGTACGCACCATTATAATTTACCCTTTGAAATCTGGAGCTTAAGTAGGATGAGACCAAATTGCAAGCTGTGTCAGAAAAATTAAACAATTTTCTAAGTTTCATTATAAGAATTTGATGATCCACAGTATCAAACGCCTTGCTGTGGTCTAAAAGGACTAATAATGCTACCATGTTATCGTCAAGTTTTGATCGGATATCTTCTACAACGTCCACTAATGCTGTTATGCAGCTTCTGGTTTTTATGAAACCCGATTGCCTATCGGATATTAAATTGTTTCTAGCTAAATAATTACTCATCTGTTTACCCATAATTTTCTCAATAACTTTGGATAAGAATGGTAAGATGGCGATTGGTCGAAATTCATTGTCGTCTTTGGGATTGGTATGATTTTTGATAATTTCCATTTTTCTGGGAATGTAGACTTCGTCATAACCGTGTTAAATAGATAAGTCAAGTAGGGCAATAGCCTAGGAACTAATATTCTTAAAAAAATGGGACTTAAATCGTCCATCCCAGTGGCATTCGATTTTACTGCAGTAAGACAAGCAAGAACATCCAGCTGGTCAACGCAATGAAAACTAAATGGGTTTGATATTGGAACATGGCATAGATTATCATAAATATTACTGTCTGGTGATGGTATAGCTAAATTTAAGAAGGAATACTTTTCTGGCCGATTCCGATTTTTCGTATTTCACTCCATTTAGATTTGCAATCAATTGCGGACGAAAACCTTCGCTGATAAAACAGGGATTTTGCAGCCTTAATGCGGTTAGTTACTTCTCTACGAGCAGCTTGATGCATGGCCTTAAGATCATCTGTTTTGAACCTCTTCCACCGAAAGTAAGCATCATCACGTGTTTTTATCAAACGTTTTATGTCAGGACTAAACCAAGGCTGTTGTTTGGCTTTTATAAGTTTAGTTTTCCTAGGAACACAAGAATCAAACAGATTATTAACATTGTTTTGAATGAAATCAACTTGATCGTCCACACTTTCAATTGAATAAATTTGATCCCAGTTTATATTTTCAAAAGATCGATTGAGCGCTATATAATCAATGTTACGAAAATCCCGATATGAAATGTAAGTATTTTGATTTGCAACTGGTAAATCATAAGTTAAAAAAAGTATATCATGCTTTGAAAAAGCAGATGCAGATAGCTGGTCATAGAGAAGCACTTTAGCATTATGGTTCACAAATACAATATCAATTAAACTATTTGATGTCGCATGAAAATGTGTCGGTATAATAGTGTTTACAGGGCTTAAATCAAGAGCTTGCATTGGCTCAACTAGTGTTTTCTCACTCAGTAGGTTATTATTAAAATCACCAGCAATTATAATATCGTTATATTGAATCGAAACGTTTTCGAGAGTGCTAATAAAAGCTTTAAAATTTATGTTGTTGTTAGCTCTATATACACTACCTAACAGCATTTTTCTTCTGTCCGAAGTACAGATCTCAATAAACAGATATTCAATCTCACTGCCGGAGTCAGACCGCAATATCTGGTTGCATCGAATGCCATTACGAATGTAGACTGCGACTCCACCACCACGAGCGCTAGTTTCAGTATCATTAACCAAAATTCTCCTGTCAGAACGAAAAAGCCTGAAACCCGACAGATTGAATATAGAGTCTGAAACTCCAACCGGAAACCAAGTTTCGGACACACATATAATATCTATTCCTGATCCCGCAAAAATGTATCTAAATTCATCCATTTTGTTGTTCAGACTTTGCGCATTTAAGTGAACGATTTTTAGGCCATTTTTCTGTTTAAAAAGAATTCTTATCATATTGTACACGCAGTCTTTAGAGCGATAATTACCTGAGTAGAACATGGTAAAATTGTGAAGATTCAACGCAATTAAAGAAATAACAATTTGGATATGTATTAAAAATGAAGTTGTGTAGTACAAATTCAATAAACAGTTTTTGTAAACAAACTAGGTTAAGGATACAATTTATGACAAAATTTATTAGAAGACACAGTGCTAAAAAATTTAATAGATTGTTTTTTAGTTTAAGAAATAGACATATTTTAAGCATGTTGGCCATCACTGCTGTTTTCGACGATATCCATATCGGCAGCACAGGGAAACAAATCATACAGGAGTTTAATTTCATCAATTTGTAATAATTCGTCATCTGCTGTTTTTTTAATGTATACAAATCCACGCATGGTAAAAGCACTATGTATGAGTCTTCTCTTTTTAAGCCTAACAGCAGCACGAAAAATTTGAAAGTTCGTTTTAGTTAAATTTTCGTTAATATAAAATCGATTATCGGAGTTTAGACCGATATGTCTCAGGCGAAATATAAATTCTTTATGTAGTTTCTTAAAGTTTGCCAGAGATTTCATAAAGAAATTCTTGTCACAGGGAGACCACATCTTAACGATTATAACTGCATCTTTCGAGTTATTTGTATGTTTGTTGTTATGGTTTCGCAATCGATAAATGGATTTTATTGCAGGAGCTGTAATATTAATTGTATTGCAGATGGAACTAAATATATCCATAAGATTTTCATTTTCATAATATGGTATTTCATTTAGACGTAATTCGTTGGCCACATTATTATTTTCCTGGTGTTTTATTTTATGTTTTAGATTTTTGATTTCTTCCTGCATATCACTAAATTTGGCCACCACTGTTTCGAGAACACAAACTCTTTCGCTTACCGCACGTATCTCATTTTTCATAGATATGAATCTCTTATCAATCTCGCTTAATAGTTCTTCTCTGTACTCACTGAGTTTTCTTTGCATAACTTCTTCTATTTGTTCTGTAAGTTTCTCAAATCGTTTATCCATTATTGTCACAATTTTAAATGGTGAGTCAGAGTTTATTAAACGAGGAGTATTACAAGCTTCACCAAGAGAAATAGAGTCTTGTAAACTGTCTCTTATTACACGTTTATGCGCGGGTGTTTTAAAATTTGTTGGCATTGTTGTAGTGTTTGTTTGTATATTCATGTCTCTTGTTAAAGTATTGTTGTTGTCCATAATGTTTAGTTGTTGTTCAGTAACTTTATTATTTTTTTTGAGGTTTTTATTTTGACTTCTTGGTTTTCTTAGTTTTGTAGAATACATTGAGTTGAAGTTTAAGATTTTTGTTCTGTTTTCTGTTTGTTTATTTATATATATTTTTGATTTTGTTTAAGATTTTTGTTGTTTTCTGTTTGTTTATTTATATAAGTATTTTGATTTTGTAGTTGTTTGTTAGCAAAATGTAATGCACAGAGCAGTTACAGCGTTAAAAAGAGAGAAACTGTTTATTATTGTTTTCTTTTTTATTTAGAATTTTATTTTAGATGTTTGTTTGTTTGTATGTACATATGTATGTTGTGTTTGTAAGCAGAATAGTTTTCTTAATGTTTAAGCAATATTTTAATTTGATTTCTTTTCCAATAATCGTTTTTATGTAAAGAATTTAATTCTGAACAGTTTAATGTATATTACAACTTTTTTTAGACACAATTGACTTAGTTAAATTTGTATTAAAGCAGAGCTCGTCAAAAATACAACCGAACAACAAGAGAGGAAGTTGCCAATATCACCTCATTTCTTGTATATTTAATTTTATTTTTATTGAGCCTTGAACATTTTACATGATTTAAGGAATAAACGCAAAATATATGAAAAAAGCACAATTTTCTTTAACAAAATAAAACATTTAATGCAATGACAACTACATCATATTATTTTAGAAACACTCAATTGTAATATTAGAAACAACAAACTAAACTCAACTCAAAAGTAAATATGTATGAAAATGTATTGTATTAAGTAAACGAAGTCCTATGCTCCTTATAGGACTAAGGGGAATATATATATATATATATATATATATATATATATATATATATATATATATATATATATATATATATGTACATATTTACATATATATAACAAAACTGTGTAAAACATTAAATGAAGAAAGTAAAGTTAAGTTATCAAAATCATAAATAAACAACAAAAATAACTTCTGTTGCAGCTAAAGAAAACAAAACTTAAATTTTTAAGAAAAAAACGCAATTTTAAACTTATGCTGAAATGTAAACTTTTAGGAACAACATCAACTGTGACTTATACTCCAATCACGGAACTAGATTATGGAACGCTTTTGTGTGTGGCAACAAATAAAATTGGAAAGCAACGTGTCCCGTGCATATTTCATATAATTGCTGCAGGTAAGACAATTTGTATGCCTTTAAACAATTATAAAAACCTTGCCTATATTACACCTTCTTAATTATTATCTCACACATTTTTAATAAAATATGTCCTACTTTCTACAAAGTAATAATTAGAAAGGTAAATGCAGTATTACCTTGCAACAGTAAATTAATATGTTCTTAACTACAACAGTGAAACAGACTAGAAGCAAAGTATGTTAACAATGTGTCATATAACATAGTCACATATTAAAAGGCCATAATTTGATCTGTGTCGATATAGCGGAGAAATTTTACTTTTATGTTGCAGCGTAGTTCTGCATTTACGAACGTAACTTTATTCATAAACTACATATGTATTGAACGTACTAAATTAAAGCACACAGTAGTTATGAAAAATTCTTATTGTTAAGTTCACATTGAATCGAATACGAGCTCTTGCTATCAAATGTGGAATGACTGAAAACTATTATGTACCTTTAGGAACTAGGAATGATCATAAAATACTATTATTTCATATATGCCTCCCATATATTTTAACAAATTTGTATTTTAATATACAAGATACATGTATGTAATACTAATATGTATAAAGTTCGCTTACAATAAATAGTGTCGCGTTTATTTTTACTATTTTCATCACTTCCGATGCAAATGAACCCATGCCATTATTTTATAGTAATATGAGTAAATAGATATGCCTTATATACTTATTGCAGTGTTAATAAATAGAATTAGATTTGAATTTGATTTGCCTGCGATATACGGCAATACAATAAATTATGTAAGTATGCATACATACATATGTATAAGTACGTTTTGTAGATATGGCTCCTTTAATGCATTATAGTCATATATCTGAAAACGAAAAGTTTTGAGTTACTGAGGAAAACGTTTCACCAAAAAATTTAGATATTGAATTTATTACTAAAATATTTAATTGATTTTTTTTATCAGACAACCTCTGTTTTTAGTGTACCAGCACTCAGGGAAATTAAAGAAAACAGTTTACAAGTAGGAGGCTGGAGGAAGTAGTATCTGTGGACATTTGACTTGAACTTCAACATATTCAAAGTGACAGGAAAGATCTCTGGAGACTTATTATTTCACATTCGAAGTGTTTGACGAAGGATATAATTTTCTCTTTAATGCAATATGGGATTCGCTGGCGTATTGACCATGAATGGATGTGATCTTGATGGAAAACGAGGTGTTCGTAGAAAGATCCATTTTAGTGAACAAGTTCCTTGATATAATAAAGCATATTCCATATAGGTGGTATGAATGGTAAGGAGATTAGAGGAAGTAAAGTACCTCTTACGAGTCCATAGGATATCACACCGGATTTTCATACCAAGAACATCAAGAGTTTTTGATTCCTCAATACAAATATCACCCATAGTTACGTATGGAGCGGCATGATTGGTGATACGCTTATGCACACTATATTGAGTCCTGCGAGTATTAAAATCTACCCTATTTACACAACCCTGCTCAGAAATTGTTACAAGGTCATGAAGTAATAGTGTACTAATCATATTCTACGTCATGGAGCCAACCTCCTACAGGATTAACCTACTGCAAATTAATATGAATGGCAAATGCTTACCAAACTGCACTGCACGTACAACGATTTTTTTCACCATAGTGCATAGAAAAATTGCGCCTTTTGGTATTTTTGTTACTACGCCAGATTCTGAATAGTTTCTTTTGTGCATCTGATTGAAAATCCAGTATGATGTTTGATAGTCTAAAAGAAGCTTTCAAGTCCCTCGCTTTCTTAAGACAGTATTATATATACTTCACTACTCCTAAAGTCGAAGAAACGCATTGATGAGACTTGTGTATCATACTATTTTATCATTACTACAATGGAATATACTCTAATGAATTTAGAATTCTGCACTTACTCACAAGCAGCTTGTTTTTATTGATATCGCACCCACTTTTTTGTCGACGTTGTGGCGATTAGAATTATGCAATACAAAGGAAATTTGTTTCACGACTTCTTCTATCCTTATAACATAGCCTATTTGACAGCTATCAGTATTACATAAATAGAAGTACTTCTCTTCTAAGAATCCTACCCCATATGCCTAAGTTTTAGTTTCATGGTGGTACCAACTGCAACATCCATCGATAGCTACGAGCTACTGGTGAGTGGCGAAAAACAGTGCTCGGGATTTTTCGAACATCGTCCTATAAAAGGCAAAAGCTGGTTATGCCGGCTCATCCGAAAATGAGGTGCTACCAGTACCTTAGGCAGCAAGGGGAATTGAGCTTATTATTTTCTTGCAACACAGAAACGAACAGCACCTAGGCTTGCCCTGGTTATTGGTGAGGTCCTTTAGGGATCACGTGGCGGATGCGGTTGAAACTCAAATCGAAGATTGTGTTCTGAAACCCTCTGCTTCCAACAGTTAAACTTCAATATATTTTTTTAAGGAACAGAAGCCGCTTCCTGCAAGCAGCTTAGCAAAAAATTTGTGTATCATCTCTGACTATCAAGATTTGCCACCTACTATATGCTGAGTGGCGACAACATATATGGTTATCAAAGGTCTGATTGCTTCGAAGTACTATTCATCATGCCCTGTCCTTTTGTACTCTATAATCCGGTGGAGTGAATATTTAAAAATACCTCCATGCTCAAGTCGATGATTACTAACAATTATATTATGCAAAAAGGTTCATTGATATCAAGTATATAATTCCTGGATGTAACTACTTCCGATAGTGGCGACAAGATGAATTATTCGACTCCTGATCAGCTAAAATACGAACAGTTACCATTTATGATCGATAACTGGATAACTTGGTTTCGCTTTTGTTATATTCGGTCAGTAGTTAAGAAAACTACGAGTTACACGCAGCTTATCACACCCGAGGTAGCTAACTTTTTCTCTCTCTAGCTTCGTATCTGGTTCAGTTACAGACTTCACAATAAATAATTCTGAAAATGTAACTCCTTCTCCATCCAATTGCTTAGAAATAACATACTTACTACGCCTTTTTTTATTTTACGCCGTACCGTTTCTCGTACATATTCTTGCGCATATTTTAAGATTTTCACGTTTTTCACATTCAGGGACCTATTTCACTAAGCTACAAGTTCACAATTACAAGTGTTTTTGCCTGTAAAATTGTGAACTTGTGAATAATTGTGTTTCATAAAAATACAATTACAAGTTTGTAACTACAAGCGAATTGCACAAGTTACAAGTCTACAAGTCATACTTCTACAAGTGGTTTTTTTCACTAAACTAAATTTGCACTTGTACAATTGTAGAAGTGTAGGAAAAAAGTTAGAGTCGACGGAGAGCCTCAGAAAAAATTTTACAAGTTACAATTGAATGATAAATTGAATTAAAGTTTGATTTGTAACCATTTTTTAATAAAAATTAGTTCAAATAAACACAAAATCAAACAATTTTAATATTAGTTAGCATTTATTTATTTTGTTTATTTTTAACTATTTGTTTTTTTAAATATGTGATTATATGCAATAAAACAAACTATGTATATATGTAAACTCCCTTACGGCGAATAAATTTCTGCTGAGACGTTTGAAGCTGCAGCGCTTTATTTTTCAATTGAAAATTTTCATTCTGCAGCTTCAAATTTTCAATTTGCCAGTCCCCCTTTTCTTCATTTTTATTTTTTTTTATTTTGGTCTTCGTTCTAAATAAAAAAAGAGTGGAAAAAAATTTAAATAATATTTAATGGTGCTCACTTCTTTTTCGAGAGCTCTCAGGCATCGACACTAGCTCCTACTCGTTCTTGGTAGGAGTCACTTCTGTGTCTGGCAGCAGTCCCCTAAAGTGATACTCACTCACTAACTCCTGCAATAACACTTTATCACCTTTAGGCTCCTGTGGTCGGATGCCATCACATGTTGGTGACTTCTGTCCAGCTCCGTGAGCTTTATGACCCTTCCGCCAGCCGCCCCTGTCTTTAGGGAGTACACTTGGCATCAGTCCAAGTGCAAGACACCGCATACGCACGTTCTCCCACTCTTCCATTTTTATCTCTTTGGTAAGTGTTATGATTTCATAAAAGTTTTTTTTAATTATTAAGTTATTTTATTCAACACTATAATAATACTACAATTACAATCTTGCGTATTCAATATATGACAAAAGACTTCTGAACGACTGCACGCGAAGATAGCTAATCACCCAGGCAGAAATTAAGTGTTGCCAAGTCCCCAAAATAAGGTGAATTTACCCGTTCGTTCTGCAGGAAATTTTCGTTGAGAGACAATTTTAGTTTACTGAGAGTTTGCTCACAGAAGATTCACCCGCGTCGAACAAATATTCTGTAGAAACAAAGCTACCATATGCCACAACTCTGTAAATGTTGTGTGTTACTTCTAAATTAAACAAATTTTTATAAAATAAAAAATATACAAATGAATAAAAGTCGAGTGCATGTTCTAATAGCTATTTTGTTAAATAAATATAAAAAATTTACAAATATACTCTGTATATTATTATACATACATATGTACATACAGTATGATGTGGCAGCTTATTTCAATTTTGGAAAAAAAATGTATGTATCTGGCAGCACAGTTCAATTCGTTCGGGACGATAATTAAAATTAAACCAATTCAAGCAAAAATTGTTCCGCATTAAATTTACTCTCTTTCTCTCATTCCCTCAAAAATAGAGACGTCAAACTACATATAAAAAAAATCGTTCGGAACGTTCAGAACGAACGGGTGAATTCAACTTAACAGTAAGTTTATCGCTAAACTTACCAAAGAGAACGTCTTTGGCAGCCCTAATCTCCCGCACCACACTAATTTTATTTTGTAGATTTGTCATTACAAAACAAAAATTAAATTAAATTAAACACAAACTATATATGTTTTGATTGGTTAGTGGTATGATAACAATCAAAATCAAATTATCGATATATATTGGAGTACCCATAATTGCAAAAGTATTTAAAATAACTTTTGAAACTTTTATATAGTTCATGGGTACTCTAAAATACATATATTCAAACATATGTTTAATTATGTTTAATTATATTGCGTTTTTATGTGATATTTGAGCATTTTGAGTAATAATAAATAAGAATTGTAAAATTAAAATCACAATATATAAAAAGACTTGTAATTGTAGAAATTGTAGTTTACATGTGAAAAAAGCTACAAGTGTTGTGAAAATTTTAATGAAACACAATTCATCAGCACTTGTAAGAATGAGAATCACAAGGATTGTAACTTGTAAACTTGTACAATTGTAATTTAGCGAAACAAGCCACAGTTTTCTAGGAACATATTTACTACTGATACATACTAATTCGTATAGTGTACAATTATATTCAACGCAATATTTAGCTTAAATTTTTGCTTTCGCGATACAATATTGAAGCTATGTATGTGGCAGGCGATTGCATATTACTTATAGATTTTAATTTTTATGTGATTTTTAAATTGCAGACAATACAATTTCCAGACGGCAAATATTTCTCGTCTATCAACACACACAAAATAAAAACTGACGAGTGAAAAAAATGTTGTATTGTTATCGCCTTGAGCTTAGCAATAAAAATATAGGAAAGGTGAACAAATTCTACTATAAAATTCCCTTGTGCAATTTATTAGCACATAAGCAAAATACAAATATAAATTTTTAAAATAAAATCTCATATTGCATATTATACTAGTATAGCCCACCGTACTCTTTACTTTTCTAATAATTCGATTATAAAATTTCTTTTTTCCATTTTCCATCACATAAAATTTCATCTTTCCGATATACATAATCATGTATTTGCTGTTTTTCATATCTTAAAAATTTTTCAATGCTATATCACAAATTTTTGTCGCTATGGTACCCTGCAAATAAAATTGGACTACATGATCCAATTTATGTGAAAACGGCTAGTTACAACATGGTCCACTGTAATGCAGTGATGGACCATGTCATTGTCAAACAAGAATTTGTAGTTAAGCGACATGTTTTCGTGTTGACACGAATACAATTGAAATTGCTGTTGTTTTTTATTTTGATCTAGTTGCTTCTTTAGTAAGTCGTAATTGTCATTTTTTTTTCTTTGGCGTGGCGTGCACATGTTTTTAAAAATAAATGTAAAAAGAGTGAGTTTAAAAAATAAAATTTTTAGTTAAATAGATAAAATAAAAAATGCAGTGTAGTTCGCGTCATAGAAGGCGACTTCTAAAAGCAGAAAAAGAAAGAAGAATAAATAGATTATTAAATAAAAATGATTGGTGCGGGCAAATTAAATTAGCAAATGACGCAACAGATGCTGAAAACAGTGAAGTGATGGCATCAGAAGCTTCCAAACACAACATTGTAGATGAAGCAGTTGACACAATTAATAAAAACGATAAATTAATAAGCAATTTAGGGCAGTGGGAGTTAAGTAGCAGAACATCCCACAAACATATGAGGGAACTTTTATGTATTTTACGAGATTATGGTGTGGATGTGCCTCTTTCTCCAATGACGCTGGTCCAAAAACTTAATTCTAGAGCAGATATAATTTCTGTTCCACCCGTTGAATATGCACATTTTGGCATCGAACGAAGTTTAGTAAAAGCAGCTCATGTATTACAAAAATATGACGAAATACTTTGCGACAAAAATATTGACGGTCTACCTATCTACAAGAGCTCAAGTATGCAACTTTGGCCGATATTAATCAAAGTGCTAAACGATAAAAACATAAATATATTTCCTGCTGGTGTTTATATGGGAAAGCACAAGCCGAATGATGTAAATGAGTTTTTAAAAAAATTTGTTGAAGATGTTTCCTATTTGCTACAAAATCATTTTTTATTGGTGGGAAAAAATATTGTTTAAAATAGGAGCTGTGATTTGTGATGTACCAGCAAAATCACTTATTTGTGGCATCCCTTACCATTCGTCAGCAAATAGGTGCTCAAAGTGCACACAAGTGGCCAAAAAAATTTGTAATACTTTAACCTATAGTGCAAAAGTGGATGAAATTATAGGCGATGATGGATAATAAAATAAAATATAAAAATCAACATCAAATACCAAAACACCATTTTTTTTGACGGGTGAGGTAGGGTTGAAAATGCCTTCGCACTTACAGTGACCGTCGTCGACTGCGTTGAGTGGTGTTTTCCACTAAAAAACTCCCTACTCCGTTTCTGGTGAGATGCCTTCCCGGGACTGTTTTCTACATTACTTCAAGAAGGCCCAAAAACTTCATCCTCCTAAGAAGGACTTTGCTCGTAACACCCACGTCTGGGTCCGTAATTTTCATGCTGCTGGCTTATTCTTGCTGAGTCCCCGTTGAAGGGGACTCATTTTGCCGTACATCGAGGTCTCTTTTCTTTCTTCTTAAGACATACTCGATGTAGTTACTCACAGCATTCCATGCGTTTTCGCATTCGAGCATTCTGTCAACTATGTTGTCAGGGGTGAAAACGCCAATCTGCGCTCAATCTGCGATTCACTCAGTATTCCATCTGATGCAGTTGAAAAAAGTGTGTTCTCCATTGTCGTTTGTTGCATCGCAGTAGATGCAACTGGAATTACCTGTTTTGCCCATACGGTGTAGATACTTCCGGAAGTATCCATGATCTGAAAGGAACTGGGTCAGGAAGTAGTTAATCTCCCCAAATTTCCTTTGAGTCCACCTTTCTGTGTTAGGAATGAGCCTCTTCGTCCATCTACCGGACGTTTCTGCGTTCCATCTGTTTTGCCATCGCTGGATGGTTTCAGATCTCCGCTCTGCAGCACTAATAGTAATTTCCGCCCCCCTAGAGTCCCATGCCTCTTTCCGTTCGCGCGCCAGGAGATCAACCGGTATCTCTCCACTTAATACGAAGACCGCCGCGCCTGAAACTGTACGGTAGGCTGAGGCGATTCTGAGTGCCGCTGTGCGTTGGACTTCTTCTAGAGCCTTACGCTTAGACTTTGCTCTCAGTGCATTTCCCCAAATTTCGCTGCCATATAGCAGTATAGAATTTGTGGTTGCCATAATCAGCCTCCTCTTGCTCTGTGTGGGCCCGCCAATGTTTGCCATTAGCAGCCGCATGTTTTATCTGGGCCCAATAAGTGAGCCTACTATCGATTTTTACGCCCAGATATTTTATCGCCCTTTTCGTCACCAGAAGCATGTCATCTATCTGCATGCTAATTTCTAGTGGCATATGCCCTCGCGTCATCATGATTAATTCAGTTCTGTTCGCTGCAAGTTCGAGCCCATGGTCCTCGAGCCATGCTCGAGTCCTTATCATTACCTGATTCAATTTTCTTTTAGCGTCGTCCGCGTCCCGTGCCGAAATGACCGCCGCTATGTCGTCCGCGTACCCTGCAAGGTGTGTGTCTTTTGGCATATCTATTCCTAATATCTCGTCATAGCTTAGATTCCAGAGGTCAGGACCCAGGGCGGATCCCTGGGCTGCCCCCGAACTATCTGGCCGTCTGGTGTGTCGTATATAAGTTTACGGTCCCTAAGATAGTTCTGGAGAATTATCTATTAAAAGCGTTGCGTACATCAAGTGTAACTAGGACGATTATACGTTTCGGGTAGGAGCGTCCGTTCTGTGCGTTTTCGAAACTTCTCACTACATCTTCAATGGCACCAAGAGTCGATCTTCCGGGTCGAAAGCCGTGCTGCCTCTCCGATAGTCCTTCGGCTGCCTCGATGGATTCAGCTAATCTGCGTTGCAGAAGCTTCTCCAATAGTTTGCCTATGCTATCTAGCATGCATAGAGGGCGGTAAGCAGATGGTTGCGTTTGGTCGCCTCTTCCCTAGCTAATCAGTATGAGCTTTTGTCTTTTCCACTCTTTGGGAAAAGTGCCTTGGGCAAAACAAGCGTTGTACACTTCGAGCAGAGCGTCTGGCCGATTTTCGACTAAAAGTATGCTCGTCTCCGCTGGTATTCGGTCAGGCCCGGGGGCTTTACCCCTCTTAAGGCTTCTAGCAGCGATTTTTAGCTCTTCTTCAGTGAAGGGCGTGTGCATCCCATCAGCAGGGACTTCGCGTTCATGGTGCAGTGGAGGGTGCATGGGAAACAAGTTATCCACTATGTGGTTGATATCGTTCCCTATGTGCGGAGCAGCATGGTTCGCGTTCAGCTTCCTCGTAACGATCTTATAGCCGAGTCCCCAAAGGTTGCTGTTCAGATCGTTCCGAAGTTCTTCCCATTTCAACTTCTTGCTTCTAATAATCGCCCATTTCAGTGCTTTTCGGCATTGTCTGAATTCTTGGGCCTCCATGGATGCCTCGCCATTTCGCCGGGCTCTGGTGTATCTTCTTCTGTTGCGAAGGCAGATTCGTCTAAGCTCAGCTATTTCTGGCGTCCACCAGTACGCAGCCTGTCTTCTAGAATGTTGCGTTACACGGGGCATGGATGCCTCACAGCTTTGAACTATGTGCTGCCTCAATGCCGTTGCCATGGAGTCAGCATCACTAATGGTGTGCGCAGCTGAGACCCCGTCGAAATTGCTTAGAAATCTTTCGTGGTTCAGCTTATTTGCATTCCACTTGAGGGTGCCTCTCCTTCTTTGCGTCCGGTCAGATTCCGTTCGTTACGTGGTCTGGAAGGTAATATACTGGTGATCGCTACCAGTGAAGTCTTCCAATACAATCCACCCTTCAACACTTGTACCCAAGCTTTCGGGCACCAAAGTGTTGTCTGGGGTGGTGTGTTCACATCCCGGTAGTGGCGTTGCCGGTATTTGCCACTTTTAAACCTAACCTAGCAGCCATGTCTAGAATACTTCTTCCGCGTGAGTTCGTTGTCCGGCCCTCCCATTCTACAGCCCTAGCATTGAAGTCATCTGCTACTATAAACGGTCCGCCTATTTCTTTAACTCTATCTTCAATCAGGTCTATTTTTGTCCTGAACTGGCCTAAGCTATCACTAGGAGTAAGGTAGCAGCTCATCAGTGTGTATTGTACCGTCCGAACGTACGCATAACAGGGGCCTGCCCCGTGCTCGGGGTATTCGTCTATACTGTTCACTGATAATGACTGCGTCTATCTTGTATTCAGCGGCAATTTGCTCGATCAGAGCGACTGCCGTCCGACTTCTATGCATATTTGCTTGAAGCACATTCATCGTTTCCTGACCAATGGGCATTTTTTCGACTCCGAAAGATGGTCAGTCCGGTCGCGTTTTCCATCCGCGCAGTGGACACATTTGGGGGCTTCGTTGCAGTCCTTCATTTTGTATCCCGACCCCCCACACCTAATGCAAGTGTTCCTCCTATCTAATCCTCAACAATTTGCCTGTACGTGCCCCGTTCCTAGACATCGGAAACATCTCCTAACGTCCTTGCACAATCGCATCCTTGCTCGGACCCACCCAATCTTTATATAGCCAACCTCAAGGAGTTTTGCAGCACTTTCGGCTGATAGGGTGAGGAAGGCTCGTACCTGCTCTCTCACATTCGGTGCGGTGATCCTTATATGGATCTGCTCCCCTGAGTTGCTGAGCAGCTTCTGAGCTGCTGTTTCTACCTCGTCTTTAAGGGTAAGCGAATCGAGATCTCTTATCTCGATAGTCGCCTTTGGCTTTAGTTCCGCGACGCAGGCTGTATCTTTTATGGTACTCCTCAACTGTTGAACGAAATCCGGCCTAACTTGTTGCCCTTTTCCGAGGATGGCTCCGGTCTGCGTTTTTCTAACCGTCTTTATGCTAACCGAGTCGTCCGTCTTTATTTTGTCACGCAGATCTTTTAAAACTTCCGCGTAACTATGACCCGCCGCGGGTTTAATTATTACCGCTTCCCACTTCGCGCGCTGTTGCCGCTCGTTCTTCTTTTTGTTCGGTTCGACCGGTTTTTTCTTTATCTTATTTTTCTTCTCCTTCTTTACGACGGTTCGCCATTTTTCATCTCCGCCATGAGGGAGCTCAATTATGTCCCCACTGGGCTCTTTCGATCTAGCCTTTTTGCTCTTTTCGGGCATTGCAGGGCTAGTGGCCGTTCTTTTGGGGTTCGCCGTCACAGGGGTTGAATCGCGTTCAGTCTGTCGCGTAGCGCCCACCTCGCGTCGATTCGAAAGCAACCGTTCTCCTTCCGCCGCCTTCCACGCGAGTTACGTCAGAAGCAACTTCGACTTCACCAAAAATAAATGTAAGTTGGCAAAAGTAATAAAAGGTCGATAACCCAACTGAAGTTGTGCAATCGACACACTTATGCCAATTTATCATTCTTTAACCAGGAAACCGTTTCCCAACAAAAGTATGCAATCCGACCCTTTTTAATTTCAATAAAAAAAATAACGAAATAATAAATTAAATAAATCAGCAGTTTTATTTTAAGAAACAATTTTAATAAATAATAAGGTAGACTAAGCACTTTTGAATTCCAATCTTAGTTAAGCTAATAAATAAAAATTGTAATTAAAATTCAGTAATAAAGTGATATTAAATAAAGCAAGAGCTAAAGCTCTTAAAAAGAAACCCATTTTTTTTACTCGGTATATAATCCATATACGTATTTGGCGCAGTCGGTAGGATCTAGCCCCGAAGGACTAGATAAGTTAACATTAAATTGCGAGAAGTTTTAATCCTGAAGGATTATAAAAACACAAAAAAAACTAAATAATTCCAAAGAATTATAAAATTTTTTTAAACAAAAAAATTTAAAATAAAAGCCGTGAAGGACACGAAGATCCTTAACAGTGAAACTAAACTAAATAATTCTGCTAAAAGAACTTGAAAAAGTGAAAATCTAAAAATCTCATTAAACTATAAACTAATGTGAAGTTTCGAGTAAAACAGTGAAGAAAACGCAACATTAAGCAAAATCACTAACTGAAAATCAAATGCCCAAAGTACAAAAACAAAAAGAAAAGAATCTAAAACCATACAACAGTTTAGACGATTCAACCGAAGAAGAATATATCGAAGCCACAGGAAATAATATCGTAAAAATGGCACAACCAGAAACTCCAACTCTTCCAGCAAATGAACTTATCAAGGAAGCTGCGAGGATTCGCGAGTTTAGAGGAGACGGAGAATACGATCTCATATCTTTTATAAGAGAAGTGGACCTAATTCTGCCCTTATTTGAAGGAAATGCCGCATTACAACAATTCGTGCTCCAAAGATATGTGATTAACAAAATACAAGGAGAGGCACTGAAAGCTATTCGAACCCTAGGAAACAGCACTACATGGACTACAGTTAAACAAGAACTCATCAAAAGTTTTGGCATCAAGGACACCTACTACGGACTACATCAAAAAGCCATGTCAACCAGAAACTATTTTAATGTAAGTGACTATTTTCATAAGCTAAAAAATATATTAGATGATTTAAATACTAAATATGAATTCGATGTACAAAAACCAGTAGAATTTTCCCCACTAGCCAATTAGAATGCTATTTTAAATATATTCTTAAACGGTATAGACCCTTCATTGTCATGTATCATTCATAGTAGGAAAATCTCTACCCTTAGAGAAGCATACTACACATTAGAGCAGACTAACATGCTAAAACATTTCTACAAAAAACCCTATAACAAAAACTTCAAGAAAAATCCCCATCAAAACTCAAATGAAACAGACACTAATCAAAATACATACCAAAATAAACAACCACAATCTCACAATCAGCAAAATTACTATGTGAATCCCAATCAAAAATATCCAAATAATTTTTACCAGAACCGCCGAGAACATTCAACGCAATCCAGGCAATATTCGAATAGAACAAGACTATCAAATTATAACAGAAACATACCTGAACCGGACGTAGACCACATACAAACTGACAATGACGAAAAAGACGGAAATATTGAGGAAAATTTTCAATCAGTAAGGCCTCAACGAGTTTACCGATAGTTGAATTAACTATATCCGACGAAAAAATCAAATGTTTAATAGACACAGGCTCAACTACGTCATTACTAAACGAAAATAAATTACAGAAATTTAAACGACAACACCTGACAAAACCCCTACACTTTAAAACACTTAATGGACAAACTAAAATTTTTACAGAAATCATAACTGAACTACCTATAGAATTCAATGAAAAAAATCTAATGAGCTGGAAAATCACCAAACTTCCTAACAAACCATTTGAAGCAATCATCGGGCAAAATATTCTTAAACCAATGGGAGCAATAATAAACCTGTCTGACAAGTACATAGAAATTCATGATACAAAAATAAAATTTATTGATTCATGTCCTTACGAATTCGAGGAAATCTACGAAATAGAAAAAAGCCCGCCTAAAGAAGAAATTACAAAAAAACTCATTCATAATGAAATGAATGAGGAGGAAATAGGAGAACTGAAAAAATTAGTACTAAACAATTTAGACTTATTTTTTAAAGAAGGGGATAGGCTTACTCATACACATGAAATTCAACACGAAATAATCACAACACTTAACAAACCGGTCTATGCAAAAATGTATAGATATCCCCAAATCCATGAAACAGAAATCAAAAAACAAATTAACGAAATGTTAGAGCAGGGAGTAATAAAAGAAAGTAACTCTCCCTATAATTCTCCATTATGGATTGTCCCAAAAAAATGGACAATTCTGGCAAACGAAAATGGCGTATTGTCATTGACTACAGAAAACTGAATGAGATAACTGAAAATGACAAATTCCCTATGCCAAACATCGAAAGTATTTTAGAAAAGATTGGCAGAGCCCAATATTTCACAACCTTAGATCTTGCTAAGGGGTTCCATCAAATCCTCATAAAAAAGAAGACAGAAGGAAAACAGCCTTCTCAATCCCTTTAGGCCACTATGAATTCGTACGAATGCCGTTCGGATTAAAAAACGCCCCGGCGACATTTCAACGACTTATGAATTCCGTGCTCCGAGAATATATTAATAAAATCTGCGTCGTATATCTCGACGATATATTAATTTTCAGCACAAATATTCAAGAACACAAAGAAAACACAAAAAATTTTCAATAAGTTAAAAGAACATAATTTAAAAATCCAAATCGATAAATGTAAATTTTTTGCCAAAACAACAGAATTCTTAGGCCATACACTAACAGAAGAAGGTATTAAGCCAAACATGACAAAAATTGAAAATATTCAAAAATTAAAACTACCTCAGACACAGAAACAAATAAAATCTTTCCTAGGAATAACAGGCTATTATAGGAAATTTATTAAAGATTATGCCAAAGTAGCTCATGGCATGACAAAATACCTAAAGAAAGGTACAAAAATTAACAAAAAATGATCCCCAATATGTATATGCTTCCGAAAAACTTAAACAACTCCTAATCAACCCACCTGTCTTAAGATATGTCGATTTTACAAAAAAATTTCAAATTGCCACAGACGCAAGCGATTTTGCTATAGGGGCCGTCTTAACACAAGATGAGCACCCCATAAGCTATGCTAGTAGGACGCTCAATGAGCATGAGCGAAAATACTCCACTACAGAAAGAGAATTACTGGCCATAGTTTGGGCAGTTAATTATTTCCGGCCCTACATTTATGGAAGAACAATTGACCTGGTAAAAGACCATCAACCGTTAATCTGGCTTCAAAGTAAACAAAATGGAAAAGACATAAACCCCAGATTACAAAGGTGGATACTAAAATTAGGTGAATACAATATAAACATGAAGTATATAAAAGGAAAAGAAAATAATGTAGCAGATTTTTTAAGTAGAATCAATACTAGCACTTATGAAATAAATACTTTAGAGGAGCAAAACGAACTCGATAACATGAGTACGTTTTTTTTTTTTTTTTTTTTTTTTGCTAGTATGAATTTATTGTATCTTCAAACTGAACTAACAATAAGTGTTCAAATCTTAAGTGTAAATATTATAATTAGGCCCAACCAGTGTCGGACATAAACTTAGTGATAGTAATTAATAATACATAAATGTGTTAAGCACAAAAATATTCAAAAAATTCAATCTGAAGTGTGGCGTATTAAGGCCGTAGTATCCCTCTTTTTTAAGCGGATGTGTCCAGGAAAGTTCAAGATGTTACGAGCAAGGGGATTAGGATGGAACTCGAGTTTCGTTAAATATTTGCCTGCATATTTTGCAATTTCAGCGGTCACAAGTGGCATATTTAAATCACGATGTAAAATAGAATTTTTCATGTACCAAGGAGCCGATGTTATTAACCTTAAAATTTTGTTTTGCATTCGATGTATTCTCTCTACATTGGAAGCTGAAGCAGTGCCCCATAGCTGAATTCCGTAACACCATATGGGTTTCAAAAGCGACTTGTATATTAAAAGTTTACAATCTAGACTGAGGGTTGAATTTCTACCAATCAGCCAACGTATCTGGGTTAATTTAAGCTTCATTTGTGTTAGCTTAGAGTCTATGTGGTGTTTCCATGTAAGCCGTCGATCAAGATGTATACCAAGGTATTTCACCTGTGAATGTTGAGGAACAACTTGATTGTTGATTCGAATGGGGGAAAAGTGTCTCTTCGTAGGGTAAATGTGACATGAACACACTTTTGTTCATTTACTTTTATTCTCCATAAGTTCAACCACAGTTCCAACAGCTTAATATGTTCCTGAAGGTAACGGGATGCCTCGTGAGGGTTTTCATGCATACTAAGGCAGGCTGTATCATCGGCAAATGTAGAGGTGAGGATATTACTGCTCAGAGGCATATCACAGGTATAAATTAAATACAAAAGTGGCCCCAGTATACTCCCCTGTGGCACCCCAGATGAGATAGTTTCGGCCACACTCATGAAGTCTCCTTCCACGACAGTGAACTTCCGGGCAAGAATGTAACTTTCCAATAGATTCACAATGTTCATTGGTAGATATGTCTTCAATTTCAAAATCAGGCCCTCATGCCACACTTTATCAAATGCCTGAGAAACATCAATAAAGAGGGAAGAACAATACTTCTTTTCTTCAAATGTTCTTCTTATGAAATGAACCAATCTATGAGTTTGTTCAATGGTGCTATGCTGACTTCTAAAACCAAATTGGTGGTCCGGTATGCATCCATTATCAGCTAGAATTGGGGACAATTTTGTCATGAGCAGTTTTTCGAAGAGTTTTGAAATTGTTGACAGCAAACTTATTGACCTATATGACTCAGCCTTAGTAAGATCTTTGCCCGCCTTTGGAATCATTTTGACCATGGCAAGTTTCCAGCTGTGTGGATAATACTCCAGTCGCAAAATGCCATTAAAAATAAACAACAGGATTCTAATAGCAATACGAGGCAACTTCATCAGCATCTTGTTACTAATTCCATCAATACCCGGGGCCTTCTTTGGGTTGGTTTCAGCAATTAGTTTATTTACATCACGCATCTTAAACTTTATGGGTCGAGGGGGTAGAGCAACTACACTCGGCAAATCAACACCACCAGTACATGAGTTTGGGGAAAATACGTGTTTTAAATGCTCAGCAAATATGTTACCTTTTTCAGTATTGGTTCTTGCCCAACCTCCGGTAGAAGTGCGCAAGGGTGGTTTAGACTCAACGGGTGTTTTAAGTTTTTTAGCAGCGCGCCACAAGGAGTAATTAGATGCTGCTGTGACATCGAGACCTTCCAGATAGTTCTTAAGAGAAGCAGATTTTTCAGATGCAAGCAACTCTTGGAGTCGTTTAGTGCATTCTCTAAGTCTGATTTTATGTTGTGGTGATCTGTGCTGTTGCCATTCCCTTCTAGCTCTTCTTTTTTCACATACGAGACTTTCAATATATGCAGAATAGATTCTATTAAACCCAGTCTGCGGATGGGAGGTAGTGGCATGTTTAGCAGCCTGTTTAATATTCTCAGTAAGATTGGCAATGTTGAATTCGATATCATCGGGAGTTCTAAGCCTGATGTTCTCCGTACAATGACTACTGAGATATTTTTTGAACCCCAGCCAATTAACCTTATTTATCAACTTCGCATATGGGTGAGGTAAGTCACTTCTTAGTGGGCTACAAATTGTAACGATCGTGGGGGAGTGATCAGAGGAGAGATCATGAGAAGCTTCAACATGAATTAGATCCCTAGATATATTTTTCATGACGCCAAAGTCTATAACATCCGGAATTTTTTGTATATCAGTAGGCCAGTAAGTGGGCTCCCCACTAGAAATGACATCCAAACCCATTTTTGAAATTGTGTTGAACAATGCTCGACCTCTAGGTGTAATAAGACGCGATCCCCAGAACGTATGTTTTGCATTGTAGTCCCCAGCTGCTACGAAACAAGGTCCAAGAGTTTTGTAAAAATCCTCGTATTGATCCTCAGTGATTGAAAATCTGGGAGGGGAGTAAACTGATGATATTACGAGATTTGAACAGAAATTTTCGATGCAAATATTTGTTGCTTGTAGATGGTCTTCACAAGTGTTCTCAAGAATATAGTGCTTTAATCTTGACTTTATTAGAATTGCTGATCCTCCGCATGCTCTTCCTCTCGGGTCCTTTGTATCATATAAGGTGTAGCCACTCATTTTAAAAAGGCTTCTCGAAGTCAAATGAGTCTCAGATACCAACATTATATCAATATTTTTTACCGTGAGGAAGTGCTCAAGTTCATATTTGTGTTGGCGAATGCCGTTTGCGTTCCAGAAACATACTTTTAACGTGTTCATGGCTTGTTAACTAATGCTTGAAGCAGTGTGTTCTGCATTCGCAGCATTTCTTGCATCAACGTACATGAACAACAATTCACTCTCAGAGAGAAGAATTAAATGACCACTTTCCGATTCTAGAAACTGCAGTAAACAGGTTTCATACACAAATAATACTAACTAAGGAAAAAACAAGAGAAACTGATGTAATTAACAATAAAAGAAAAATATATATAAGTCCGTATGACATAGAAAGAAATTTCATGACAGATATTTTTCGCCGTTTTTTACGCAATGGAACAGTAGGTATATATTCGGACCTAACTGAACATCAATACCATCTGGTTCAGCTAAAACTAATAGAATTATTTAGTACGCAATTAAAATTTCACAAGTGTGTTTACCATGCTAAAGATATGATAAACGAAGAAGAAACACTAAGATACATTGCCAAATTTCATAAAAATGAAACAGGCCATGCAGGCATAAACGAAAATTATGCTAATATGAAAAAATTAATCTACTTCAGGGATTTGAAAAAAATTAATACAAAAATACATAAATAATTGCGATGTTTGCAACAGAGCAAAATATGATCGAAACCCAATTAAACAAAAATTCCAACTTACACAAACACCCAATGATATCAATCAAATTGTTCACATCGACACATATACAAACACAAAACATCATTTCTTAACATTCATAGACAGATTCTCAAAACATGCAGTGACACTCCCCTTAACAGATAGAAACAACATAACAATTATCGAAAACATCGGATTATATTTATCTATTAAAGGTGAAAAGCCCCAACTATTGATATTAGACAACGAATTCAATACCGTTAATATAAAAGATTTTCTTAGACAGGAAGAAATTAATGTCCATTTTACCAAACCCAAAACTCTCAAATCCCAATAACCGATAAAATACTAAAAAGCACAGAATGGTATAATAAATCCATACATTCAGCAACTAATGCTAAACCAATCGACATTATAGAACGACGTATAGACACACAGAAACTGTACGAAAAACTTACAAAAGACAAATAAAACAGACTTACGAAGTTGAATGAGCAAAGGGAACTATATGAGTACAATACACAAAGTGAAGGTTACGTCAAAAACTATAAAGCTCTAAGACATAAAAATGAACCTAAATGTAAAAAACTTAGATTAGAAAATATTCACCCATCAAACATTAAACGATCAAAGAAATTTGCAGATACTTTGGATACCGATAATTACTCTGATGTTTATCTTGCACCAGACTAACGGAACCATGACCATGCAAAAAATAGATAGTAATAACGGTTTTATTCAAATAAAATTAGATGATGTTGAAATTATAACTGAATATGATATCATTCTGCATATCATTA
Source organism: Germaria angustata (assembly GCA_963681545.1). Taxonomy (NCBI): domain Eukaryota; kingdom Metazoa; phylum Arthropoda; class Insecta; order Diptera; family Tachinidae; genus Germaria; species Germaria angustata. Next base: position 77,773,869 of record OY812998.1, on the reverse strand, counting down.
ACCCAAAAGTAATCGAAATGATTCTAACGTCCATGGAAAACTTTCTTTCTGATACTAAAATGATTAATGACAAACCGTTGCTGAGGAACGAAATTAAACGCATCAAAATGAAACTTCATACAATCGCACCACATAGAACCAAACGTGGACTTATAAATATAATAGGCACCGGACTTAAATGGCTTTCTGGTACAATGGACGATAACGACAGACAAGACATAGAAAACCATCTCAAAACCATAGATGAGAATAACCACATGGCCATTACAAACTTAAACAAAAACATTCAAATTAACAATCACTTCAATGAAACCTTCAAGAAAATAAAAATTGCAATAGAGAACGATAGAAAAGAAATAACAAATAAATTTAATGAAATTGAATCTGAGTATACAGTTCTAAGTAAACAAATTATATATCTCGACACTTTAATGAAAATTAAAATTTTGGAAGATAATGTAGAACATAGACAAAATAATATTGTATCATCTAGGTTAAGCATAATGTCAAACAATATTTTAACAAACGAAGAAATAATTAAATATAATATCGATATAAATAAGTTAAAAAATATAAAACTAGGAACAGCTGAGTATAAAAAAAGATGAAATAATTTTCGCTATAAAAATACCAAATAAATCAATACTTCCGAAACAATTAATATCTATGCCTGTAAGTAATAACAATTCCGAAGAACTAATTTTTGATCAACAACAAGTAGTTGAACTAAATAATACGTTTTACGATTTTAAAAATTATTTATATAAAAGCAATCTAAAACAAACAAAACTATGCATATTTAACAAAAATTGTAACAAAAGAAAAAATAATAAAGAAGAAACAATACACATTGAAAACGGTTTATTGCTACTGGAAAATCAAAACAATAGTTACATAGAAAGTACTTGTGATGAAAGAAAAATACACATAAAAAATTATTATTTAATTCTTTTCAATGACTGTATACTATCCATTAATAATGTAACATATAAAAACACTAATAAACAGTTTAGGCAAAATTTTGTTTTAAATGACTTAGATTTCAATATCAATAACACAAAAATTAAACCAACATTTGATGAAATCATCTTAACACAAGTTAAAAATATAGAAAAAATCGATGAATTACAATATCACAAGAAAATAAACACAACCTATAATCTATTCACTCTTAGCGCTATCTTAACAATAATAATAATTCTAATACTTTCATATATTTATTTCGCAAGAAAAAGATTTGCCATAAGTATAGCTCTGAAAACTCAGGAGAATTTTCAATCCAACGGGGGAGGAGTTACGTCAGAAGCAACTTCGACTCCACCAAAAATAAATGTAAATTGGCAAAAGTAATAAAAGGTCGATAACCCAACTGAAGTTGTGCAATCGACACACTTATGCCAATTTATCATTCTTTAACCAGGAAACTGTTTCCCAACAAAAGTATGCAATCCGACCCTTTTTAATTTCAATAAAAAAAATAACGAAATAATAAATTAAATAAATCAGCAGTTTTATGTTAAGAAACAATTTTAATAAATAATAAGGTAGACTAAGCACTTTTGAATTGCAATCTTAGTTAAGCTAATAAATAAAAATTGTAATTAAAATTCAGTAATAAAGTGATATTAAATAAAGCAAGAGCTAAAGCTCTTAAAAAGAAACCCATTTTTTTTACTCCGTATATAATCCATATATGTATTTCGCGCGCCTATAGTTTAGCGTGACGTCCAGCAGCTCGGGCATTTTGGCAACACCGGTCTTGACATCAATGCTGATGTTCTTCTGCCGGTTGATCACCTGTTGCATATTGCTTATTAGCAATTTGCATTGCATAATCGCTTCTTCCTCCATTTTTCGCATCTTCTGGATTAGCTCCAGTCGAGGCGAGCCGCCTGTTGAATTGCCTGTAACGGCCCCCTTTTGGACTGCGCGTGATGCGCGAAATGTGTCCTCACCTGCTGGAGTGACAGAAGTTAGAGCCGCTCGTGCTGCGTAGGTGCTAGTCGGTGTGATTCGCACCGTCTCTTTGGGGTCTCCGGAGTTGGCACTGGGAGTACTTCCCTTATCGGTGCCGGTTTTCGTCCGGAGTCGAGCAGATGCATTGGATGAAATCTCAGCATCCATACTAATAGCACGCGTCGCATTTACCGGTGCCGTATTCGTAGGCGTTGCGCATTTTGCAGGTGGCGATCTAGTCAACAGGCTGCTTCTTCGGAAGGCTACATCCGGTGTCGCGCCGCTCTCGTTAATCTTCTTAATCCTCTCTTCGATTTTTTCTCCGTTCGTCTTTTCACTAGCGTTTTCGTTCGTCTTCTCAATTGTCTGTCTAAATTTGTTGTTATTATTATTATTTGAATTCATCTTTGTTGGGTCCCCGCTCTAAACCGCTATCCTTACGCGTTTGTACAGTCGCCTCAAACGATTCCCGTGGGTCCCTTTGAAATCAGTGAGGTCCACGCAAGGGTTGACACAGGGCCTTATGAGTCCCTGTGTTCAGAGCCAGGATCTCGGCGCAAAAAAGCAGGAGTCATTCTCAACTGCACCTGTACAGCCACCTCGGCGGTGACGCATGTAGAACGTACTCAGAGCCTCGGCACAGTTTTAACGGGACGTGGGCGGCTGCAGCATTAGCCCACCAGCCGTTTCAGCGGATGTCACTCCTACATAATAACGTGATGGAATACTGCAGCCGTCAGCCCATGGCAGTCGGATCAGGATCGTGAGACATATTCGTAAGCCACAAACGTTCCATTTTCCGTGATCTTCAGCCGCACCAGTCGTGGTGAAACAGCTGTCCAGGGATTTTGGTCCGCGGGTGGTATTTTAATTGCCACCTTCCCTGCAGATCTGATGATCCGCCGAGAGTTCCCCTATCCGCCACCTGGGGACGCGTCCGATGGGAGACTGGCATAACTCCACACGGATACCAAAACACCATTGCAGAAAATACATTCAGATATGATTAGTCAAGTTCCTCTAGACCCCATGCACGTCATTGATTTGGGTGTTACTAGAAAAATGTTATGCAAGCTTATGAAAAACAAAGTTAATGAAAAAATTTAAATTTTGAATAAAGCAAATATATCCAAGTTATTGATTTCTTTAAAAAAATATATTCCTAAAAACTTTTTTTAGTATTGTTTTTGGTCCTCAAAGTGTCAGCTGTAATGTTCATAACTTGCTTCACATATGTGCATGCGTCAGACAGCATGGCTTGTTATATAACTTTCAGCATATGATTTTGAAAACCACTTGCAAATGATTAAGAAAGATGTTAGAAAATCGACTAGTATTCTGGAGCAATTGCACAAAAGAAATTATAATCAAAATTTAATAAATGAACCAAAAACTATAGGTTAAAAAGAAAAGAATGGAACTATATTTGGCTATTTATGCGAGGAATATTTTCTAATTACTAAAGCTCCAAACAACTCATGCCTTGTAATGCCTTTTCAGCCCTTAGCTTTTATGAGCTTTAAAAAAGGAGAAAATAATGAAACTTTTATAATTGCGAGACGTTTCCAAAATATTAGTTCATTTTTCGATGAACCATTAGACTCATTATCAGCATTAGGTATATGCACTGTTGATAACGTATTGGAAGAAAAAGGAGATACCTTTAATGTTAATACTATTCACTGCAAACTTATGTCACTGCCTTATGAAAATAAACTTTTTTTTATGCCAATTCTTCATAGCTGCACTTAACTTAAATTGAGTTGACTTGCCAACCTTCAGAATTTTTTTAAAGGTTAAATAAAACACTATCAAATAAACCCCACTAAGCCTAAACTAAATTTGGTTTTAAGAAATAATATGGAAACACAAACAGGAAACCTGAAAAGACTAAATGCTTGCAGTGAACTTCTAAACTGTAAGTATACAATACTTATTCACGCCTTGCTATTCTGTTTAGTAAATATTAAAAACATTTTTAGATCGCTCCGAAAAGAAACATGTTCTGTCTGCATAGTACTTAAAGGTGGGTCTTTTCAGCAAAAAATGTCGCCCGTATTTTTCACTTTGTTCTTGTTTTTGTACTTTTCTAAGAAAAAAATGTCAGTTGGTAGGTATATAATGTGTTCTTGTTAGATATATCCCTATTAAGTTATATTTTGTTCTCAGAAAAATATACAGAAAACACAAAGGACAAAATAATGGCGACATTTTTTGCTTAAAAGAAAACAGCATTAATTTGACTTTAATAACATTCATTTTTTTCAATTGATAGCCGAGATAATGGCCGAGCAAAAAATTTTAAAAGAACAGTTTTTTAAATTGCAAGGTAGTGTGTACTGCTTACCTTGGCCCAATTAAGTAAACCAAATTACGGCATTCGATACGAATCGAAATTTTCATTTACTGCCAGTTCATCTGTTTGAAACCCTATCATTTGCATAAAAAATTCTATGAAAACTACGCAGATACTAAAATATTTTTCATGTAAAATCATATCCCAATAGCGTTCGAAATATATGGATAGGCAATGATATAATATTGTTATTTCGATTCAATTCGAGAGCCGTAAATTGCCGCCAGGGCCCTATTTCTCAAAACAAAAAACAGTTGTATTACAAGTAAAATACTTGTAAAAACTGTAACACAACTGTAATACAACTTGTATAACAACTGTTTTTTTTTTTTGTTTTGAGAACTAGGGCCCAGGTCTATGCATCTCTATAACAATAAAAAAACCAAGTACTCTGTTTGTGTAACCTAAGTCGTGTTTGTAAAATTTAGAAAAATGTAAAGAAACTTTGAAAACTTAGCAGAAAAATAAAAAATAGTTGTAGAGCTACATAGACCTGTATAATTATACCAAACTGCCACTATCAATCAAAACAAAACTTTTTTGTTTATTAACATTTATCATTATTAACTTACTGTCTTGTTAATTTTATGACCGTTTCAATTTGAAATATATATGTACATAGCTTACATTATATGGTATAGTACATCTATATAAGTACATGTATATATATTTATAAGTACATATATAAAAACCAAAAGATAGACTTAATTCTTATTATTTATTTTTATTTCCGTTTCAAATACTATTCAATGTTATTTAATAAAAAAAAATTTGGTTAAGAAAATGTGTGTGTACTATATAAATGTCAATTTATATTTAAATAATATAAAGTATTTACATACTTATTAACAACGCTTAATAATCCTAATATAATATGTGAATATCGGCTAAAACTAAAAGATGGACTGAATTCTTAATATTAATTTTTATTTCCGTTTTGAATATGTTTTTTAATATTAATATGTATATAAAAAAAAATAAGACTGAATTCTTAATATTAATTTTTATAGCCGTTTTAAATACTAAAATGAAGAAAAACATAAACGTTATAAAGGTATATAAAATATAAAACTTTAAAGTACCAAGAATTAGTTTTAATACTAATCCTCTGGGGTGTACCATGGAGTAGTAATATGGAGTAGTTTCAAAAGTAATCCATCGGGTTGTTCTATGGAACATGAACATAGAGTAGTTCCAAGATTTCTCTGTTGTAATGCAAAGCTAGGTTATATGGTCCAGCCCTAGGACATCGTAATGTTAAAAAAACATGTTTTTCCAATACATTTGTATTACCTTTAGACCTGGCCCTAGTCCCTTATGGGTTACATTTTACATGCGTGTATGGACCATTCGCATTATTTGCAGGGTTACATTGCTTAAATTGGGACGAAACGCAGAGTCGTCGAAAGTCGCTTCTTTCACTAAAATTGCTAAAGTCGATGACAAAACCAAGGCCAACACGCAGAACAGATTTGCTATACACTAAAGTGAAAACGAAGTACCAAGAAGAAGTCAAGAAACCCGCTTCTAATTTATTTGAGAGAGCAAAACGGAAATGAATTGGTAAACTTGTATGAAACAATAACAACTTGTATTAAACTTGTATAAGCTAAAAAAAAATTATAACTACCGATTAAAAAGTGCCAAGGGTCTTCAGATCATAAAAGGCATTGACACCTACGTCGACCCTGAGGAGATGAAGAGACCCATGCAGGATTTAAGGTGAAAAATGTTACGAACATTAAAAAAAGCGAGAAAGTCCGCAGCCACTGTCTCGAATATAACTCGAACCGAATGATCTAAAGCTGAAAAAGAACGAAACGAACCGAAATTATAGCATTAGGTGCTTATTGAAAACAAGTGTTACCGTAGAGAGGCTGGATCCATCCAATATGCCAACTGCCACGGATACGGGTATACCAAAACCTCCTGCAGATTACCTGCTGTTTGGCTGTCTGTTGAGAACCACACGATACTGCAAAGTGCAATTGAAGGAGCAACCACAGAACATGCCCTGTTTGCATGCACGTTAAGAGTACATTGGCCACAAAATCTACCCCATCATTAATTCAGCCTTTTAATCTATTAGACACAGAATATAATCAATTAGCACGACCATCAACAAGCCCGATTTAGTCGTTTAGGTTTTAAAGTCAAATTCATCCATCGTAGTGCCGCCAGAAAGTGAAATTAGCCAAAACGGCATCTACCTATACAAAAATGAACTTAAATATTTCATTACAATCATCTGACTTCTAGGAGCTTCTTTCAAATCAGCTGATATACTTTATATGACACCAAGAATTACGATTAAGGGCACTATTTATTATTAAAGACTATTTATTGGGTGACTTTTGTGGAGATCATCTGAAAGAAACAAACCACTGTATTAGATGCTTCCATCAGGACCTGGTGATTTTATCCATTTATTACCCCCAGATTATCAACTAATAAAATCTACAAAGGTCATCTTTTGCTTGAAAAAATTCTGATGTTTGATTTATCTTCAGAACAATCACCCACTGTTGTAAAGATATACTAAAATGAAACTGCATCACTTTCGGTCTATTTTGCAACGAGAGCCACGCGCATTAGCTGGTTAAAATACAGGAAATATCTCAGGGCCAATTGCACGGAAAACATGCTGTTAAGACCGCCGACGGAGGTTAGAAGCGAGATGTCTTCTAAATGAAAAAAGAGAGCATGAAGAGAGTGGCAACGATATATATCACTCCATCAACATATCACGAGAATAAGCGAATGTAGTCAACAGCTCTAAAAACTTCTAGAATATAAGAAAATCAAATCGTTACAACAATACTTACTGGAACTAGACGTAACTCTACAAATAGATTATTCACTATAGCGTTCTACCAGAGGGCTTAAAAGAATCACAATAAGTAAGCCTCATGTGCCGCTCCGGGCTCGTGTTCATCACTTAACCAAGTTATTACTATAGGCAACAGTAGACAGAAACTTAAGGTGCATGTCAGAATGCACAGATATATTAGAGTAGTAAAGTGCGGGCGAAACCCAAATTCATAAAAAATCTTATCGGTTCTGAAGATATCCACGGATACCGACGCCGCCTCAACTAACCGTCAAAACCGTTTTAAAACCACCACCAATCTATTAGAGAAAAAAATTTAAACACCCTTATTAAAAAATTAAAACGTTGTAACATTGATGAAACAAAAATTCAAATATATGATGAAAACAATTTCCGCAAAATGGTTAATGAATTTGAAAAAAAATAAAAGAAGTTTCTACACATTCCAGCTTAAAAGTGCTAAAGGCCTACAGATCGTATTGAAGAGCATAGATTCTTACGTTGTTCCTGATGAAATAAAAGATGCTCTCACCCCGAAAGGATTTAAGGTAAAAAATAAATCTATCATAATAAACAGGCAAAAGGTCCCCAATCTCTTTTTCGCCTTGAACTGGAGACAAACGATGTAAAATTGAGGAAAAATGAGACCCATCCCTTTTATAATTTAAAATATCTCTTATACCGAAAAATCACAGCTGAAGAATCACACAAGCGTTCAGGACCGGTACAGTGCCGTAACTGTCAAGAATATGGCCATACAAAAACTTACTGCAAATTACCTACTGTTTGTGTTGTGTGCGGTGAATTACACAATACGGCTATTTGCAATAAGTCGAAATATCGGAAGGAAAAAAAGTGCAGTAATTGTGGAGGTAATCACACTGCTAACTACAGAGGATGTCCTGTATACTCTTTCGTTAAACAGACTATGGGTCAAAAGCCTAAAGTAACCCCAGCACAAACAGGAAATACGTACACATGCTGACGCTGTGAAAATCAACTCAGTTCCTATGCAAAAATTGTCACCACCAACTAACACAACAAATGCAAACGCAAGCTTTAATTTCAATCGCCTGGAAGCTACTATTGACAATCTGGTGCAAACTATAAACAACTTTACAACAAATATGACTAGCATGATGCAAGAAATGCTGCGAATACAGAACACACTGCTTCTGGCATTAGTCAACAAGCCATGAACACGTTACAATTATGTTTCTGGGACGCAAACGGCAATTGCCAATATAAAAACGAACTTGAGCACTTTCTCACGCTAAAAAATATTCATATAATGTTGGTATCTGAAACTTATTTGACTTCGAGAAGCCTTTTTAAAATGAGTTGCTACACCTTATATGATACAAACGACCCGAGGAGAAGAGCATGCGGAGCATCAGCAGTTCTAATAAAGTCAAGACTCAAGCACTATATTCTTGAGAACATTTGTGAAGACCATCTATAAGCAAAGAATATGTGAATCGAAAATTTTTGTTCAAATCTCATGATATCATCAATTTACTCCGCTTTCAGGTTTTCAATCACTGAGGATCAATACGAGGATTTTTACAAAACTCTTGGATCTTGTTTCGTAGCAACTGGCGACTACAATGCAAAACATATGTTCTGGGGATCGCGTCTTATTAAATCTAGAGGTCGGGCGTTGTTCAACACAGTTTCAAAAATGGGCTTGGACTTCATTTCAAGCAGGGAGCCCACTTACTGGCCTACGGACATACAAAAAATTCCGGATGTTATAGATTTTGGCGTCATGAAAAATATCTCTAGCGATTTAATTCATGTTGAAGCTTCTCATGATCTCTCCTCCGATCACTCTCCAACGATCGTTACAATTTGTAGCCCACTAAGAAGTGACTTACCTCACCCATATGTGAAGATGATGTTAATTGGCTGGGGTTCAAAAAATATCTCAGTAGTCATTGTACGGAGAACATAAAGCTAATAACTTCTGTTGATATCGAATTTAACATTGCCAATCTTACCGAAAATATTAAACAGGCTGCTAAACATGCCACTACCTCCCATCCGCAGACTGTGTTTAATAGAATTTATTCTACGGATATTGAACGTATGTGAAAAAAAGAGCTACAATAAAATGGCAACAACAAAGATCACCCCAACATGAAATCAGACTTAAATAATGCACCAAACGACTCCAAGAGTTGCTTACATCTGAAACATCTGCATCTCTTAAAAACGATCTGGAAAATTATCTAATTACTCCTTGTGGCGCGTTGCTAGAAAACTTAAAACACTCCTTGAATTTAAACCACACCTGCGCACTTCCACCGGAGGTTGGGCAAGAACCAATACTGAAAAATGTAACATATTTGCTGAGCATTTAAAATACCTATTTACCCCAAACACATGTACTGGTGCTGTTGATTTGCCGAGTGTAGCTGCTCTACCCCCTCGACCCATAAAGACTAAGATGCGTGATGTACAAAAACTAACTGCTAAAACCAACCCGAAGAAAGCTCTGCGTATTGATGGAATTAGTAACAAGATGCTGATGAAGGTACCTCGTATTGCTATTAGAATCATGCTATTTATTTTTAATGGCATTTTACGACTGGAGTATTATCCAAACAGCTGGAAACTTGCCATGGTCAAAATGATTCCAAAGGCGGGCAAAGATCTTACCATGACTGAGTCATATAGGCCAATAAGTTTACTGTCAACAATTTCAAAGCTCTTCGAAAAGCTGCCCATAGCAAAATTGTCTCCAATTCAAACTGATAATGGGTACATACCTGACCATCAATATGGTTTTAGAAGTCAGCATAGCACCATTGAACAAACTCATAGATTGGTTCATTGCATAAGAAGAACATTCGAAGAAAAATATTATTGTTCTCCTTCTTTATTGATGTTTCTCAAGCATTCGATAAAGTTTGGCATTAAGGCCTAATTTTAACATTGAAGACATATGTATGTACCCATAGACATTCTAAATCTTTTGATTCTTGTGCGGAAGTTCTCTGTTGTGGAAGGAGACTCTATTAGTGTGCCCGAAACGATCTCATCCGTTGTGCCACAGAAGAATATACTGGGGCCACTTTTGTATTTGATTTATACCTGTGATATGCCTGTGAGCAGTAATATCCATACTTCTACATTTTCCGATGATACAGCCTGCATTAGTATGCGAGAAAACCCTCACGAGGCATCCCGATATCTTCAGGAACATATTAACCTATTGGAACTCTGGTGTGTTCATGTCACATTTACCCCACGAAGAGATACTTGTTCCCCCATTCGAATCAACAATCAAGTTGTTCCTCAACATTCACAGGTGAAATACCTTGGTATACACTTTGACCAACGACTTACATGGAAACACCACATTTACTCTAAGCTAATAAAACAAATAGAATTTAATTTAACTCAGATACATTGGCTGATTGGTAGAAATTCAACCCTCAATCTAGATTGTAAACTTTTAATATACAAGTCGCTTTTGAAACCCATATGGTGTCACGGAATTCAGCTATGGGGCACTGCTTCAGCTTCCAATGTAGAGAGAATCCAACGAAGGCAAAACAAAATTTTAAGGTTAATAACATCGGCACAATGGTACATCAAAAATTCAAATTCACATGTGATGATCTACTGGACACATCCGCTTTAAGAAGAGGGACACTATGGCTTTAATACGCCACACTCCAGATTAGGTTAGGTTAGGTTAGGTTATGTTGACAGGAGGGGTGCGATAACCCTTGTTGTACGACATACACCTAAGCCAGTGAAGGCTTGTTGTGCGCTCCCTTGGGTTTAACCACGACATATTGACCCCAAGGTCTGGAGAAACTCCGTGTTACTCACAAAGTTCCTTAATTTCCTCCAGCATATTCCCCGTAATCGGCTTATGTCCGGTAAGATGTCACCCCCAAGATATCGTTCTTCTCTCGTCTGGATCTCCCCATAGAATTTTTGTATTGATTTCCATGGTTCCGTTATTCCAGAGAGTTGAATGGGCCCTTTGTGCCCAAGTCTTTAGCTCGGATTTACCTTCATCTTCACCATGTGTAGAGTAACTGTTAATAGCGTTTTTGCAATTCCAAACTGTACGTGATTTATTGCTTTCCGCTGAGATTGCTCTGATGGCGATCTGACTATCTGTAAATATATTTACAAGTCCTGACCTCCCCATTACATTGAGTTTCCTGATACACTCCGTTATCGCCCGAACTTCCGCCTGCAAAACTGTGCAATAGTCCGGCAGGCGGAAAAACAGTTCCATGGTGTTTTTTATGTAAACACCAAGTCCCGTTTTCCCTCTCGACCTTGATCCATCCCTGGAACAATGAAGTCCCATGGGGATCTGGTTCCAAGGGTCGGTCAACCAGGAATAGATGTCGGGTATCAATGTTTCACAGTTGACCTCTAGTCTAGTCTCCGGTATACGGTCATTTGCGACATTTTCCGGTATGGACTCTCCTATGGCCGTAAAGTTTCGTTGATGATGCGCTTCGTGTTCTTGATCGATCCACTCACCCATCACCTTTAGTCGTTTTGCTGTAAGAGTCGCTTCGTATTTTATACGAATTTCGATTGGCTGGATAGATAATATTGTTTCCATCGCCCCTGTTGATGTCGTTCCCAAGGCTCCACTTATACCAAGACAGCAGGTTCTCTGAACTTTCTGTATTGTTTTGATGTTGCATTTACATATATTCCATCGATGTCCACCACACTATAGAAGCATAGGTCATAATCGGCCTGATAATGCTGCTATAAAGCCAGTGTGTCATCTCTGGATTCAGCCCCCATCTTGTGCCTATGGCCCGTTTACAGATTGACCAACATATATGAGCCTTTTTGACTCTTTTGTTTATGTGGTCTTTCCATTTTAATTTTCGATCGGGAATGACGCCTAGATACTTCACCCTGTCGGAAATATTTATTGTCCTTCCAAGAAAGCGGCTCATCATATGGAGCTTTCCTCGACTTTCTTGTAAATAGGCCAATTTCAGTCTTTTCCGGGTTAACGTTTAACCCTCTTGGTTGAGCCCAGTTGTGTGCCAGGGTTAATGCCTCCTCGGCCTTCCTGCACAAATAATTTAGATCCCTTCCCTTCAGAAGTATCATGACGTCATCTGCATAGCAGACTGTCTCGAATCCCTCATCGGTCAGGGTCCTAATAAGGGTATGTATTGTTGTGGTTCATTGAAGGGGTGATAAAATCCCCCTTGTGGGGTTCCACATTGCACCCTTTTTCTTATACTTACATTGTGCGCCTCACAATTAATCCATCTGTTCCTTAGCATACTGCCAATCCAGTCGCGTATCGCCCGGTTGACATTAAACTGGTCCAGAGAATGGGTATGTGTGTCTGTATGCACGTTGTTGAAAGCCCTCTCAATGTCAATGCAAACCGCGAGAGTGTACATCTTTTCATTAAGAGACCTTTCTATGAAGTACACCACAAATCCACTGATCTACCTTTGACGTATGCGTGTTGCTTGAACCTCAGCATATGGCCTGCGATCCTGCCTTTAACCATGTCGTCGATTATCCTCTCCATGGTTTTCAGCAAGAAGGAAGTAAGGCTTATTGGTCTATAAGCCTTTGGTGAAGAATAATTTGGCTTGCCAGGTTTGGGGATAAACACTACCCTTGCTTCCTGCCAGCCTACTGGAATATATGCGTGTGTTAGGCATGCATTATAAATTCCTGCAAGATGTGTCGAAACTAAATTCATCCCTTTCTGCAGGAGCGCCGGAAAGATACCATCCGGACCCGCAGCCTTAAATGGAGAAAAGCTTTTTATCGCTTCCATAACCATCCTATCGCTGATAATAGGCACCTCATGTTCACCACTTCTCCCATCGTCCAGCATAGCCGAAAGTTCGGCCGGGCTGCATGGAAAATGTTTATCCATGAGGAGTTTAATGGTTTCCTCCACATTTTCAATTGTCTTGCCCGTTTCATCCACTAATGATTCAGCCTGGATGTGGGCTTTTGACAAAAATTTTTTTAATTTTAGAAACATCGCTTACACTGTCCACCTGTTCACAGAAAAGCCTCCAGGATGTACATTTAGCTGTTCTTATTCTCTTGTTGTAATTTCGGAGTTTATCACGACAATCCTCCCAATATACTGGTAATCTTTTACGTTTCGCTCTATAATAGAGTCGGCGGACTTCCCTTCCCATTGCCCGAATCTCCCCTGTCATCCAGGGTTTCTCGTATGAGGATTTTCTTTCCCGAAGTGGGCAACTCTCTTCAAAGGACTCAACTAAAGCGTTCGTAATGATTTTGACTTTACCGTCTATGTCCTCTCTTTCTAGGCGATTGAAAGAAACCTGCCCTAAATGAGAATTAAGTGACCTTTCGAATTTTGCCCAATCAGTTTTAGCCCTGTTCCGGAAGGTTATAGGTTCTGGTGGTTGCCTTGCAATTTTAAACATAATATAACGATGATCTGAGAATGAGTGCTCGTTCAGAACCCTCCATTCAGCAATTTCATCGATTACCTTTAATAATTGTCTCCATCAAAGCGTGAGTTGCCGTCTCGCTCCGGTGGAGATTAATTTGGATGACCTGCCACACTCCAGATTAAATTTTTTGAAAATAGTTTTGTGCTTAACACGACATTTGAGCCGCTCAGTGCACACATCGATTAACTCCATAAAACGAAAAGTTGAGAAACACGATGATGTAATGTATATTGTTTTTTAAAATTCCTCTGATAATATGAATTCAAATATATAATGTAGAATGCATAATTGCAGATATAGCTTTCATCTAACTGTAATAAGAAAGAACATCCAACAAACCGTCAGTAATGTTACAGTTTTTATGTGACTGGTGGAGTTAATCGATTTGGCAACTGAAAAAAGTAATAAAGTTAAATTTAGTCTTTACATTTTTAAGTTTTTTATTACAGAAAAAGTTAGTTATTATACATTTTTATCACAGGTTTTCCATAAAAATGAATGTTGGCAGTTCTGTTATAATATAATTATTGTAATTAATTCATAGCAGCTTTATGTTAGCGGCACTATTCTTTGGGATGATTCAGCAATATTATAAATAATGTCTTCTTCATCAGCTGTATGCGAGGATTCGTCATTTCGATTTGTTGACAAGTTCTTATAGTAATCGTGTTTAACAGGAGGAATAAATTTTAGCAGGTCCATCATGTCTCTCCATTTTTCCCTTGTCACAGTCCTACCTTTAGGATATAATAAAGGCTGATCTATATTTTTTAAACTTTGCGGTCTACCCACTAAAGATTTTCTTATATTAATGGCTTGAAATTCTGTATCTTCATTATAGTCACATTTGAATTGTATGAGATAGGGTTTAAACCTTTCTAACTTTATCCAGCATATTTTAAGCCAATTTACTGGAAGCCCTGTGACGGTTACTTTTCTGTTAATGACAGACTGTTCTAAAGGTTTTGTTGACAAAAAATCTTGGTGAGTCATTTGAATTAGATGAAATGGCGCTTTCTTTTTACATGTTTTGATTATATGGTACCAATCATCTGGTGAAAAAATGTTTTGATTTTTTTCGCACATGACTCAATAATGGCAAAGTCTGAGTCATTTGGCAAATAGCTGTGTCCACTTACCAAAAATTTCATCTCAATTGATTCAGCTTTGATTTCCGCGCTTTGAACAAGTTTCAATAAACTTAAGACTGTTTTAATATTTCTGTTTTGCCCGGTACACGAATCCGAATATGTTATTATTTTTTCGAAGTTTGCAGCGCAAGTCTTTATGTACTTTATTAGACAAGATGAAATTTCTTGAGACCCACGAGATCCTTCAGTTTCTGGCCAAACAAACATGTGGCTTATATTTTTATTGAATTCATGGCATCCAAAATTATACACATATAAATTTCGCTTATAATAAGCCACGGATATGGTCAACTTGGGAAAGGCTAAAGCTTTTTCCAAGTCAAAAGAAAATACGAACAATTTTTCCGATGTTGCCATTCGATCGGCAGCCATTTGACTACGAGCCCGTTCAGCCTTTTCTAAGTGAGTTTCCTTTTCAATTTTTGCCATCTTAATTCCCTCATCGTCTGAAGATTTAATTTTTATTTGAAATGCATCACAAGTTTGACACGTATCCTTTGATGATTGTTTAAAATATAAATTAAATTTTGTAGAGAACACATTATAGTAATATTTTTCTTTCACTGGTGCTACGTTTTCCTTTTCACATTCTGTGACGTATAGTTCATACATCTTCTTAATATTTAAGTCAGGATTTAAATATTGTCGTCTTGGATTATGAGCTCTGCTGTAGTGACTACTGTAGGCTGGAAATGACTTTATATGCTTTATAACATTTGTATCATCTATTTTATTGCTTGCAACGCGCCCTTTGCGCTTATCAACCAAAGATGTAACTTGTTCTTTAGAACAACAATCGTATATCCGCCCGTCACTCACCTGATAAGTGTCTCTAAAATATTTTTTACAAACGGGAATATCAAGTCTTTCTTTTCGAAAGTAATATGTAAACGAACGTGATCTTCGTTCTTTAGTTTCATTCGTAGGGCGCCTTCTTTTTATTTCGTTAACTTTGATACAACCTCTTAAGAAGATATTTTGGTCAAGTTGACTTTGTAAACTATAAAATGCTTTCATGGCAGCCTCTCTCTCATCGGAAATAATTTTTTTATTACAATTTTGACGGCATCTGCATTGTATATCGACAAATGTTTTTGCAGGTATTAATTTTCCTCCCCTATTCCTGTATGCCAAACCTTTTATCCTGTTATGCTTTTGTAAATTTCGTATCCATTTAACAGGATTACTACTTCTTTTCCTCCCAATCAATGTGTTTGTTGGGTTTGTACTGTTGCAATCCGATGAATCCGAGGAAAACGATAAACGTCTTCTTGGACCCGACTTTCGTATTGAAGAATCATCACTGCTTTCCTCATTCACATTATTAGTCTCACTCATCTTGATTATAACGGTATAATATTTTAAAAAGAATCTTGAAGTAATGTTGAAAAGACTAAGGGTGCGTACAGAGTGGCCGCTTGACACTTATTGAGAGAACCAATGCGAGAAAACTGGTAACATACAAATTAGTACAAATAAGCGCGAACAGGTCATAGTGGGCGCCAAGCTGGTCAGAGCGCAAAGTTGATTGAGTGCGAGAAAACAGTTGCAAAGCGTATTTCAACTTGTTTGGAAAACATTAAAAAATTAGAAACAAATATTTAAGAAAAGGTAAAAAAATGTTTTTTCCCTTTTTGTCTATTGCATTTCGGTTGTTGTAATTTTCGGTTGTTGTTGTTGTTGTTTTCTTGAAAATAGTCCTGTGTTTTGGTTTATTATAAACAGGTCAAAGTGGGCGCCAAGCTGGTCAGAGCGCAAAGTTGATTGAGTGCGAGAAAACAGTTGCAAAGCGTATTTCAACTTGTTTGGAAAATATAAAAAAATTAAAAACAAATATTTAAGAAAAGGTAAAAAATATTTTTTCCCTTTTTGTCTATTGCATATCGGTTGTTGTTGTTGTTGTTTTCTTGAAAACAGTCGTGTGTTTTGGTTTATTTACTGAAACGATTTACATTAGAGTATGGAGTTAATCGAAATGGCTTCTGAAATAAATTACTTATTATTCAATGGCAAAAAAAATTTGCCATTTAACGGTCCTAATCTTTATTATTCAGGAAAGTTATTATAAATATTAAAAGTTATGCTTTTGTAAATTTCGTATCCATTTAACAGGATTACTACTTCTTTTCCTCCCAATCAATGTGTTTGTTGGGTTTGTACTGTTGCAATCCGATGAATCCGAGGAAAACGATAAACGTCTTCTTGGACCCGACTTTCGTATTGAAGAATCATCACTGCTTTCCTCATTCACATTATTAGTCTCACTCATCTTGATTATAACGGTATAATATTTTAAAAAGAATCTTGAAGTAATGTTGAAAAGACTAAGGGTGCGTACAGAGTGGCCGCTTGACACTTATTGAGAGAACCAATGCGAGAAAACTGGTAACATACAAATTAGTACAAATAAGCGCGAACAGGTCATAGTGGGCGCCAAGCTGGTCAGAGCGCAAAGTTGATTGAGTGCGAGAAAACAGTTGCAAAGCGTATTTCAACTTGTTTGGAAAACATTAAAAAATTAGAAACAAATATTTAAGAAAAGGTAAAAAAATGTTTTTTCCCTTTTTGTCTATTGCATTTCGGTTGTTGTAATTTTCGGTTGTTGTTGTTGTTGTTTTCTTGAAAATAGTCCTGTGTTTTGGTTTATTATAAACAGGTCAAAGTGGGCGCCAAGCTGGTCAGAGCGCAAAGTTGATTGAGTGCGAGAAAACAGTTGCAAAGCGTATTTCAACTTGTTTGGAAAATATAAAAAAATTAAAAACAAATATTTAAGAAAAGGTAAAAAATATTTTTTCCCTTTTTGTCTATTGCATATCGGTTGTTGTTGTTGTTGTTTTCTTGAAAACAGTCGTGTGTTTTGGTTTATTTACTGAAACGATTTACATTAGAGTATGGAGTTAATCGAAATGGCTTCTGAAATAAATTACTTATTATTCAATGGCAAAAAAAATTTGCCATTTAACGGTCCTAATCTTTATTATTCAGGAAAGTTATTATAAATATTAAAAGTTATGACTATATCAAGGGCTTTGACACTTAAATTTAGGATTTTTCAAAAAGTGGAGTTAATCGATGTGTGCACTGAGCGACTCATTTATGTATTATTAATTACTATGACTAAGTCTATATCTGATACTGGTTGGGCCTAATAATTATATCTATACTTAATATTTGAATACTTATTGTTAGTTCATTTTTAAAGATATTATAAA
The DNA here is from genome assembly GCA_963681545.1 of Germaria angustata. Classification (NCBI taxonomy): domain Eukaryota; kingdom Metazoa; phylum Arthropoda; class Insecta; order Diptera; family Tachinidae; genus Germaria; species Germaria angustata. Next base: position 77,755,903 of record OY812998.1, on the reverse strand, counting down.
TAAATATTAGCATGAATAAATATAAATAATTGATACATTCATTTAATTATAGGGCGTCCCGATCAGGTGCACAATTGCACATTAACGAATATATCAATGACATCGTTGACAGTTACATGCACTGATGGATTTAATGGAGGCCTTCCTCAACTTTTTATATTGGAGCTAGTTGACACCCAATCAAATGTAAGTATTCAAAAATTACATAAATTGCTAATAATAATTAATGAGGATTGGGCTACCGCCCAATACTTCTAACTGAAATATACTTATAAATACATATGTACAAATAAATGTTTGAAATTTAAGCACGTAGTTTGCATTTATTTTAATTAATTCTTATAAATGTAATTTGTATTTGAAATACCAATCCCTACAGTATGTTTCAAATTGTATTTCACACGGTCTTAAAAATACACTCTTACAAAATACATTTGCTATTTACACCTAAAGTACACGTACTTTGCATTATAATCCACATTTTACAGTTTATGGTGCATTTCAAGTAACCGTAATGGGCAAATTAAATAAAATTATGTTTGTTCGAGTAAAGAAGTAAGCTTTACCAATTATGGACTAATGCAGAAATGCTTATATTTGGGTCACACATAAGTGGACTAACAACTTTCAATGACATTTTTCACACACAAAGTTTACCTGTTAGTGACCACTTATGGACTAACATCATAATTCTAGTAAATGAAATTCACGCGTTACCGTTGAATAAGTTCATACATTCAGTCTAAACTTAGAAAGGAGCCCTTGCTGGGATAACTACCTTGTCGTGGTGTGAGGGCTTAAGGGTGGGCTGAATTGCACACCTCTTCTGAAGGCGAACGAGGATCCTCTATAGGATCCATAGTTTAACTGAAGAAGGCGGTGGGCATAAAAGCCTGCATACTAAAAGTTATCCACCCCCAGAGGTGTTACGCGACCCGTGCCTATCTGTTCTCTTTGCAGTCGGGGGCATGAAACTGTATTTAAACGGAGCTTTGCTGATACCTGGGCACCTCAGCAAATAGACTACGCCTTCTCCACGTTATCGGGGGCTATGACGTGGAGGAGATCCCTTCCCCTACACTCGTGGGACCAGAAATGAATAATGATGATAATTACAAACAACACAAAAACGAAAAAATAACGATGACGACAAAGGACATACAAACGGACAACGGAACAGAAAATCGGACAAGGATAGCGACACCAAAAAGAGAGGAAGAGGTGGTAATACCCGGGGGGGACTTAAAGTCAACCCAGCCTTCAGTGACAGGTGGGAACACCAACTCTGACTCCCACAACGTAAACCAGTCAGGTAGAGATGCTTCGCAGAATCTAGACAGACTGGTGGATGAGGTGATCGACAAAGTCGCGAGCCTAAATACTGGAAAAAAGCGGCTATCTGGGACCGAAAGGCGAAAACTTGCCAAGAAGAACCAGGCAGCAGCTAAAAATGCGCAAGATGCCCTAAAGGGAGCATCGGAGACTCCCTCCAACTCGGTAGAGACTGGTAAGAGGATCCGATCTCCAGAATAGCAGAACATTGCGGAGCCGAAGCATAAGAAAAGGTGCTCCTCGTCGACCAGTAAGTCGCCAAAATAGGGCATCTGCCTTCTTAAAGGAGTCTCTATGAAGAATCCTTCTATTAAGGGGGTCAAAGGTGCAGCACTTACTGAGAAGGCGGGTACGTCGGTGAAATCTTCCGCGGAAGCAGAGAATGCAAAAAAGCGGAATCTCTTTACGCGTAAGAGGAAGCTAGACGTAACTAAGGAAAAAGAGCCGCCATCTTACGCTAAAGTAGCCAGGAGGCTATACAGGGACAATTTCCGCTACGCGGTCATTGACACCTCACGTCCGACTGGCAAAATACCAGAAAATCAACAGCAAGTGTTCGAGGATCTGGTAAATAACGCGATATTAAATACGTTATGGCAACCGATAACGGATCTCCAATAAAAATAAACAGCTGCGAGTTTCAAAGGGGCGTGCTGTTGCTAAGATTAGCATCGCAGACCAGCGCAGCTACCCTAAAGGAGTTGGTAGAAGGAATCCCTCCGCCATGGGAAGGCTGTAAGCTGGAACTGGTGCAAGGGAGAAATATACCAACTCTAACCAAGGCAACCTTCTACATCAAAGGATGGGGATGCAAATTCACATCCGACCGTGTTTTGGAGGTTATTGGTAAACAAAACAAAGAACTAGGGGTAGAGAAATGGGAGGTGTTCCACAGAGAAGAGGACCAAAATGGAACTCTTTTTGTGGTAGGCATCGACCAAGGATCTATTTCCAGCCTTTCTAAATCTGAAGGGAAGGTGTGCTTTGTTTCAAAAGCTGTCTATTTCAAAATAGGCAAGTCCTGTATCGGAATTTTGGGAAAAACCACCCCCATCAACGATAGGACAACCACGGCACAGGCTGTATCTAGCCAAAATCAGGCGGTTGTCTCTGAGGTCCAGATGGCCAAGGAGGAGTTGGAGCAAAAAATCACCAACTCCCAAGAGGACCACCTATTAGAAGGATGATGTGGGAGGTCATCCAAATTAACCCCCACCGGAGCGAGACGGCAACCCACGCTTTGATGGAGAAAATTATCAAAGGTAAGATACATGTGGCATTAATACAAGAACCCTGGACGACAAAAAACAGGGTTAATGGATTAAACCATGTAAACTACCAATTATTTTATGCTAAAACAGGGAATCGTCCGAGGACCTGTATTCTTAGTCACAAAAATTTATGCTTTCTTTTATCCACAGAGTTGTCAACAGCAGACGCAACAGTACTGAAGCAGGGAAATGAAAACATATGCCTAGCATAAGTATACTTGTCGTATGATGCACCGACACTACCACTAACGTCGGAACTACAACACTTGGTAGAAGATTGCAGAATAAAAGGTAGGAAAGTACTAATCAGATGCGATACTAATTCGCATCATATTGCATGGGGTAGTACTAACATTAATAAAAGGGGACAGGCTCTTTTAGAATTTCTGAATACTAACGATTAATACTGGTAATAAGCCTACCTTTATTAATAGAATTAGAGCGGAGGTATTAGATTTAACCATATGTTCTGAAAACGTAATCGATGAAATTGCTGAATGGAGGGTTCTGAACGAGCACTCATTCTCAGATCATCGTTATATTATGTTTAAAATTGCAAGGCAACCGCCAGAACCAATAACCTTCCGGAACAGGGCTAAAACTGATTGGGCAAAATTCGAAAGGTCACTTGATTCTTATTTAGGGCAGGTTTCTTTCAATCGCCTAGAAAGAGAGGACATAGACAGTAAAGTTAAAATCATTATGGACGCTTTAGTTGAGTCGTTTGAAGAGAGTTTCCCACTTTGGGAAAGAAAATCCCCATACGAGAATCCCTTGATGACAGGGGAGATTCGGGCAATGGGGAGGGAAGTCCACCGGCTCTATAATAGAGCGAAACGTAAAAGATTACCAGTATATTGGGAGGATTATCGTGATAAACTCCGAAATTACAACAAGAGAATAAGAACAGCTAAACGTACATCCTGGAGGCTTTTCTGTGAACAGGTAGACAGTGTAAGCGATGTTTCTAAAATTAAAAAATTTTTGTCAAAAGCCCACATCCAGGCTGAATCATTAGTGGATGAAACGGCAAGACAATTGAAAATGTGGAGGAAACCATTAAACTCCTCATGGATAAACATTTTCCATGCAGTCCGGCCGAACTTTCGGCTATGCTGGACGATGGGAGAAGTGTTGAACATGAGGTGCCTATTATCAGCGATAGGATGGTTATGGAAGAGATAAAAAGCTTTTCTCTGTTTAAGGCTGCGGGTCCGGATGGTATCTTTCCGGCGCTCCTGCAGAAAGTGATGAATGTAGTTTCGACACATCTTGCAGGAATTTATAATGCATGCCTAACACACGCATATATTCCAGTAGGCTGGCAGGAAGCGAGGGTAGTGTTTATCCCCAAACCTGGCAAGCCAAATTATTCTTCACCAAAGGCTTATAGACCAATAAGCCTAACTTCCTTCTTGCTGAAAACCATGGAGAGGATAATCGACGACATGGTTAAAGGCAGGATCGCAGGCCATATGCTGAGGTTCAAGCAACACGCATACGTCAAAGGTAGATCAGTGGACACTGCATTGCATAATGTGGTGTACTTCATAGAAAGGTCTCTTAATGAAAAGAAGTACACTCTCGCGGTTTGCATTGGCATTGAGGGGGCTTTCAACAACGTGCATACCGACACATTTATCCATTCTCTGGACCAGTTTAATGTCAACCGGGCGATACGCGACTGGATTGGCAGTATGCTAAGGAGCAGATGGAGGCACACAATGTAAGTATAAGAAAAAGGGTACAATGTGGAACTCCAAAAGGGGAAATTTTATCACCCCTTCTATGGACCACAACAATACATACCCTTATTAGGACTCTGAGCGATGAGGGATTTGAGACAGTCTGCTATGCAGATGACGTCATGAAGGGAAGGGATCTAAATTATTTGTGCAGGAAGGCCGAGGAGGCATTAACCCTGGCACACAACTGGGCTCAACCAAGAGGGTTAAACGTTAACCCGGAAAAGACTAAAATTGGCCTATTTACAAGAAAGCCGAGGATAGCTCCATATGATGAGCCGCGCTTTCTTGGAAGGACAATAAATATTTTCCGACAGGGTGAAGTATCTAGGCGTCATTCCCGATCGAAAATTAAAATGGAAAGATCACTTAAACAAAAGAGTCAAAAAGGCTCATATATGTTGGTCAATCTGTAAACGGGCCATAGGCACAAGATAGGGGCTGAATCCAGAGATGACACACTGGCTTTATAGCAGCATTATCAGGCCGATTATGACCTATGCTTCTATAGTGTGGTGGACATCGATGGAATATAAATGCAACATCAAAACAATACAGAAAGTTTAGAGAACCTGCTGTCTTGGTATAAGTGGAGCCTTGGGAACGACATCAACAGGGGCGATGGAAACAATATTATCTATCCAGCCAATCGAAATTCTTATAAAATACGAAGCGGCTCTTACAGCAAAAACGACTAAACGTGATGGGTGAATGGATCGATCAGGAACACGAAGCGCATCATCAACGAAACTTTACGGCCATAGGAGAGTCCATACCGGAAAATGTCGCAAATGACCATATACCGGAGACTAGACTAGAGGCCAACTGTGAAACATTGATCCCCGACATCTATTCCTGGAACCAGATCCCCATGGGACTTCATTGTTACACGGATGGATCAAAGTCGAGAGGGAAAACGAGACTTGGTGTTTACATAAAAAACACCATGGAACTGTTTTTCCGCCTGCCGGACTATTGCACAGTTTTGCAGGCGGAAGTTCGGGCGATAACGGAGTGTATCAGGGAACTCAATGTAATGGGGAGGTCAGGACTTGTAAATATATTTACATATAGCCAGAACGCCATCAGAGCAATCTTAGCGGAACGCACTAAATCACATACAGTTTGGGATTGCAAAAACGCTATTAACAGTTACTCTACACATAGTGAACTGCGTATCATATGGGTGCCAGGGCACGCGGGGATAACTGGAAATGAGAGGGCAAACCTTTCGATGCAGTTAAATCCGAGCTAAAGACTTGGGCACAAAGGGCCCATTCAACTCTCTGAAATAACGGAACCATGGGAATCAATATAAAAATTCTATGGGGAGATGCAGACGAGAGAAGAACGAGGGAGCTACTAAGACTTAGCAAGCCCGAACTAAGTAGAATAATGGGAGTTGTCACAGGGCACTCTCAACTACTGGCACATCTTAAACGCATGGGAATAGCGGGAGGAGATGAATGTAGAGCATGTGGGGAGGAGAGCGAAACATTGGAACACTATTTGTGCCAATGCCCCGCCTTCTCACAAATAAGGTCCCAATATCTTGGGGGTGACATCTTACCGGACATAAGCCGATTACGGGGAATATGCTGGAGGAAATTGAGGAACTTCGTGAGTGACACGGAGTTTCTCTAGACCTTTGGGTCAATATGTCGTGGTTAAACCCAAGGGAGCGCACAACAAGCCTTCACTGGCTTAGGTGTATATCGTACGACATGGGCTATCGCACCCCTCCTGTCAATCTAACCTAACCTAACCTAACCTAACAAGGACCAGCCTTACAACGTCAAAGTTTTCAAAATTAACTCAAGAAGAGATTCTTTTAAAATAATTGTACCAGTAGAATGCTTTGTAATATACGATGGTACGTGATTTTATTTACAATGAAGAAAATTTGACGCGTATTCCTGTCTGTACTCGCCAAATTCAAAAAATAAGGTTGTTTCCAAGCTTCAGTATATTTTACCAGAATGGTGTCCCATTAACATTCTGGTAAAATATACTGAGGCTGAGAACACCAAGCTTTCTAATACCTTTCTCAAAAGTTTTCATACTGAATTCCATATTACTGGTCTAACTAAGACCTGGCTTAATAATAACACCTACAATGCTGAAATTATATGTGAAGAGTATAAAATTTTAGATATGTTCGAATTGGCAGATAAGGCGATGGAGTATTGATTGCTGTTTCTAGTTTATATCCAGCTGAAGAAGTAATCATTGAAAATTGCCTTAATATAGAAATTGTTGTCGTAGCAGCACAAATTTTAAACTTATCACTCTTTGTTATTTGCTCTTTCATTCTTCCTAATTCTGATCCACTATTTTATCAAATGCATTCTAAGATTATCAAATCCGTTGCAAATAAATTTAAATCTGCCGATTACTTGATCCTTTTAGGGGATTTTAATATTCCGGCAGTATCTTTGATTTTTTCTGAAGACACCGAATTTTTCATTCCGATTACACCGCATGATTGGACACAAGATTTTCTTATGAGTGTCGCCTGATATTAACATTTTTACGGTAAAAAAATGTTCATAATATTAATATGACATCACGTGATATGATTATTGTAAACCATCCCTCCTTATTTAATTTGAGTAGGACAAACCCGTTATGCTTTTCAGAGGATCGATCATCCCACATTTCTAATATCTACAATACGCAAAATAACTGAGTGTTTGTGTTTTAAACGTACAAACTTTATTTTTCTAAATCATTTGCTTTCTAATATAAAGTGGTTAGAAATAATTACGCATAAAAATTATGGTAGTAATTTTGGGCTGGTCATTCAAAAGTTTTACTCAGTGCTTGATAGGTGTGTTTCTGCGTTAATAAAAAAGGTTATACCCAATCGTCCTCTCTGGTCTACTAATAAACTTGCATGGCTAAAAAATCGACATAGCAGACTCCATAAAAAATATAAAATAAATAAAAGTTCAATGGATCGAAGCATTTATTTAATAGTAAGCTGTCAGGTCAATATTGAAAATATAAAATGTTACGATTACTATGTTAGCAAAATTAAATATAACATCACAAACAATCGCTAATTATTTTTTAACTTTGCTAATTCAAAAAGGAGAGTGTCATCATATCAGATAACTATGAAATTCAAATGTACTGCATACTCTAACGATGCAGATATTGCTAATATTTTTGCTGAATTCTTTGCCTCTATATTCTTTGCAAATACCGTTGACAAATCATCGTATTCAAATGAAATTTTCACTGCAAATTCTATATACATTGCCTCCGTAGATCTCTAAATTGCCTTGAAAACTTTAAGTTATTAAAAAGCTCTTGCAAACCTGGACTTGATGGTATTCCGAGTAGCATTTTGAAAAATTGCGCTGAGTCATTGGTCATTCCTTTAACGTATTTATTTAATTGTTCTCTGAAGTTTGGTTTATTTTCTAGCTTCTGGAAGGAATCATTTATCATCTCTATATATAAATCTTATAGTCGTAACTATAGAGCTATAGCAAAATTAAATTTGGGACGATTTTCCGTCATCCCACGTCAAATTTGGTTTGTAACCAGACCGGTTTCGGCTTTGTGCCATCTTCAGTATTCTCTTGAATACTAAATCGTTTTTCTTGCTGTACGTTGTCTTTTGTATGGTTCGTTCAAATTCAAACAAACCCCGTCGGAAGAAAAACACAAAAAAAATCAAAATTAAATGTTATTCCAAAGTTTTTCGAGAAAATTATTACGGATACACTAAAGCATAAGATATCATCAATTATTCCTCCAAAACAACATAGTTTTGGCGTGGTGGATCCACAACTACAAACTTAATGGAATTGATGCCATTTATCAACGCCAGTCTTTATAATAGCTAACAAACAGATGTTATTTTATAGATCTTAGTAAGGCTTTTGACAACATAAATTATGACCTATTGATTTAGAAGCTTTATGCAATTGGCTTCACTGGTAACTTTCTAAATTGGTTGCAATCGTGTTTTAAAGGACGCAAGCAATGTGTTATTTTCAATAACTCCAAATCTAATTATATTGGAGTAATTTATGGTGTTCCTCAGGGTAGCCATCTTGGGCCTCTGATATTTCTGATTTATATAAAGGATCTTCCAAAAGCCATTGAATTCTGTAATATCCTAATGTATACGGATGATGTTAAACTTTTCAAAAATATTGCTAAAATTGATTCAGCCGGATTTGCATAACTTCTTTAGTTCGTGTTTCGTAAACCTTATGGAACTAAATCTTAATAAATGCAAATTAATGACTCGGTGGATATTCAGTCAAATATTTTGTTAATGGCACGGAGCTAATAGCCATTGACTCGGTTTTGGACCTTGGAATTTAATTCGCCAAAAAACTTAACTCCAACAGACATGTCACATTTTCTGTTAAGAAGGCTAACAGTGTTTTATTTTTCGTAAAACGATGGGGAAAAGAATTTAAAGATTCTTATGTAACAAAAAATGCCTTCACATCGTTAGTAAGACCCACTCTTAAATACGGCTCTGTAATTTGGGATCCTCAGTACAATTTATACATTAAAATGATACAATCAGTTCAGAAACAATTCCAGTTATTTTGGTTCCGTTATCTTCAGTGAAATTCAACTGTAAATCTGACGAAATATCGCAGTCGATTGGCACTTATAAATCTCCCTACATTGATAAGCCGAAGAATTGCATCTAACATCGTATTCTTCCCAAACTTATTTCAAGGTAAACTGGATTCCATTAGCCTTCACGGCCAAATAAACATTAACGTTCCAAACAGGCAACTAAGACCAAATGAACCCTTACATCTAGAATTTCATAGAACAAATTTCATGAATTTCGATTCATTCCGTAGAATTTTCTCGGATATTAAAAAATTTTATGATCTCATTGATTTATCGAATAATGTTGTAGCAGTTTCCACTCTTGTTAAAAAAACTGTTAAAATTATTTGGATTCCATTAAACGTTAAATTTATCTTTTAAAATGCAATTATGGTAGTGCATACACTAACTTACATTTAGAATATAACATTTTGTTAAATTTAACATTGTAATAAATTAAAGTTTTGATGTAGTATGTGCTATAATGAAGTAGAGTTAAAATTGTTTGATGTAAAACAAATAAAAATGGAGATTTATTAGTTCATAATCTTGCTAGGAAAAAACACGCTTTTTACTGTTACGATAGCGCGACAACCACAATTGGTGACCCCGACAATTCCCAATACTTGTACACCGAATATCACTACGAACAAAAACTGAGACAAACTCCTGCACGTCTAGTACGTCTGTTGCTTACAACGAAAATAATACAATCGTTAACAAAGTTTCCGTGAAAGTGTCTCCATTTTTGCCAGAGCAGCCCGAAATATGGTTTGCACAAGTAGAAGCCCAATTTAATATTTCTGGTATAAACGGCGATATATGTATATAAATTCAATACAGTGGGTGCTGCCATTGAAAGTGGGGTTTCAGATAAGATATCTGACGCAATATTAAATCCACCAGAGCGAAACAAGTACCATAACCTCAAGTCAAACATTATAGAAAGGTACTGTGACAGTGATCAGAAAAGGATTCAAAAACTAATATCCGAAATAGATTTGGGAGATAACCGGGCAACTCAGTAATTAAACGAACTAAGAGGTTTGGCAAAAGGGAAAATAAATAATGACTTTCTCAAGATACTTTGGCTACAGAGATGGCCTGCGCAAGCAAGAGCTATACTACAGGCTACAAATGCAGATTTGCCGGAACTAGCGAAGCTTGCGGACAAAATATTAGAAGTGTCAGACTATCAACAAGTTGCAGCGATCTCAAAAAACAATCATTAACAGATGACACGAATCTGCGTATACAACGTATAGAAAAACGATTTCGTGTTAGAAGCAGAAGTAGAGGACGACGATCTACAATACCATCAGCTTCAACAATAGGCCAGTGTTGGTACCACGAAAAATTTGGTGAAAATGCACGTAAGGGTTGGCTTCCTTGTAATTATTCATCCAGCAATACAAAAAACTATATAAAGCGTCAGACTATGCGGGCAATGCTGACGACCAGTTTTTGAAATCGCTCGCCTTATTATTTGTGATAAAAGTACAAGTATAAAATTTTTAGTTGACACAGGCGCTAAAAAAACTGATAAACAAAAAACACTCAACTCCAACATTTTTCGCCGATAAAGGCCAATGGCCAACGTCGTTTAGAATTATCACTGGGTTTGCTCTGTAATTTGTCATGGAATTTTTTAATCGCCGACGTTAACAGTGCAATTATAGGTTCAGATTTTTTAAAAACGTATGATTTGCTTGTTGACATAAAGAGAGGTAAACTAGTAGATAGGAAAACAATGTTAGAAACAAAAGGTAATTGTTTGGAAAATGTATCAATTAAATTTTTGACACACAAAAGTGATTCCAAATTTGCCAATATCTTGCGTGAGTATAACGATTTGTGTATCCTCAATTCAAATCAAGTACTGATAACTACAAGTACTACTCATCACATAGTGACCACAGGTCCACCTGTATTTTCGCGGCCAAGACGACTGATGGGCGAACGACTGGAAGCGGCGAAGAAAGAGTTCCAGTGCCTTATGGAGAAAGGAATTTGCAGTCCATCAAAAAGTCAGTGAGCCAGTCCCCTGCATTTGGTAAGAAAGCTAAACAACGAGTGGAGACCGTGTGACCACTATCGGCGACTTAATGCAATAACGCTCCCCGATAGGTACCTTCATGATGTCACAAGTATTTTGCATGGTAAGGAGATATTTTCGGCTATTGATTTGCAACGCGCATATCATTATATACGTATTGAACCTACAGATATACCTAAAACAGTCATTTCAACGCCTTTCGGATTATTTGAGTTTTTGTATATGATATTTGGGTTACGAAATGATGCCCAAATGTTTCAACGTTACATTGATGATATGCTGGGATGGTTGGATTTTACGTTTGCGAATATCGATGACATTTTAGTGGCATCTGCAGACGAAGAACAGCATGAAAAAGATCTACGTGAAGTGTTCGACAGATTAAGAAAAGGAAACCTGTCAATAAACGCCGACAATTGCAAACTCGGTCAAACAGAGCTTGAATTTTTAGGCCACACCATTAGCAGCGAAGGGCTACGTCCGCCTAAAATGAAAATGGAAGCCATTCGTAATTTTAAAAGACCGACAATAGCAAAAGACAAAGAAATTTTTAGGCAAGATAAATTTTTATTGGCCGTTTTTACAACATGCAACAAAACATGAAAGTATACTACAAAAACTTATAAACGGAAATAAAAAGAACGACAGAACAGAGATCGTATGGACTCCTGGGGCTTTAGCAGCTTTCGAGGCTTGCAAAAACGATTTAGTTAACGTAACCCAACTAAGTCACATGTCACCTCATGGTAAGCTGACGTTGACTGTAGATGCGTCAGATTCGGCAGTTGGAGCCGAGCTACATCAAATTTTTGATGGAAAAGTTCAGCCGCTTGGTTTTTATTCTAAGCAGCTCACCGATGCTCAACGCATGTATAGTGCTTATAATCGGGAACTAACTGCAGTGTGCCAAGGCGTTCAAGATTTCAAATATGCATTAGAAGGGCGTTTCGTTTTAAAATTTTTACGGACAATAAGTCACTCGTTTATGCGTTTAATCAAAAAAGTGAAAAAGCTCCACCAGGAAGAGTCCGACAGTTAGATTTCATTAGTCAATTTTCCACCGACATCCGACACATCAGAGAAAACAACCCAGCAGATTGGCTTTCCCGAATCAACAGTGTGATGTCTGACACGATTGATTTTGACGAGATGGCGATAGAGCAAGAAAACGATTCTGAATTAAAATCATTTCTGGATTTAGGTAAGGATTCGTCCATTGAACTCACGCGCTTATCTATTCCATATTCTACAAGAAGGTTATACTGCAACATAAATGGCAATAAGATAAGACCATACGTGCCGCTAACACATCGGGAGCTTGTAATGCGAAAACTACATAATCTTGCACATCTTGGCATAAGAGCTACGCGAAAACTCGTAATAGATCGTTATATATATTGCCAGGTGTGGCAAGAGACATTACAAAATTTGTGCGTGGTTGTTTGCAGTGTCAGAAAGCAAAAAGTAGCAAAAAGTTGCACCTCTAAGCAACTATGAGGATATCGACAATTGTTTTCGGCATAGGAATATTGACCTTATAAGCAATCTGTATTCCCTTACTTGTATGGATCGGTTTACGAGATGGCCTGTAGCAATTCCCATTCCAGATATCTCAGCTCATACCGTAGCCTCCATTACTGGATGGGTAGCATTATATGGAGTTCCAGAAAAGGTAATAACGGTAGGCAGTTCGAGTCAAATCTCTTTAGAGAACTCACAGAAGCACGTGGAATTTACCACCTACGAACCACAGCATACCATCCGCAGGCGAATGGTATAGTTGAGAGGTGGCACCGCACTCTTAAAAACGCCATAAAGTGTCATGCCACTAAAGATTGGTGTTTCGTGCTACCATTAGTGTTATTAGGACTACGAACTGCAATAAAAATCGATACCGCTGCAAGTCCACCTGAGCTGCTGTACGGAATACAATTGCGTGTACCAGGAAAATTCCATATTAACAGTGATTTTAAATACAATCAAACCGAATTTGTACAAAAGTTACGCCAAGTCATGTATGACTTAAGATGTCCTAAGCCATCATGGCATGCAACAAAAACAGATTTTGTAGATACAGAATTAGACGCTTGCAGGTTTGTTTTCGTAAGAGTGAATAAAGTACGTAAACCATTGGAATCGGCTTTTGAAGGCCCTTTTGAAGTTGAAAAGCGACACAAAAATATTTCATAATAAAACGTATAAAACAAAAAGATAAAATTTCCATCGACAGAATCAAGTCAGCAAAAATGTATTCTTATGAGCTGCAGGAGACACATAAAGACAACATAGGAAGTTCAAGTTGTGAAGAAACTGACAAAAATGATAATTATAAAATACCACTTGCTATCACCCGGTATGGAAGACGTGAAAAGTTTCCTAATTTCTATCGATAACGCAGAAGCCAGCCGGGGGTATTGTAGCAGTTTCCACTCTTGGTAAAAAAAAATTGGTAAAATTATTTGAATTCCATTAAACGTTAAATTTATCATTTGAAATGCAATTATGGTAGTGCATACACTAACATACATTTCGAACAAGGGCGCAGCCAGGATATGAAATAGGATGGTGCCACGAAAATTATGATTTTTTATGATTGTGATTTTTTATGATTATTGAGGAGTAATCTGCGTGGATCTTCTGAAAATTTTGATAGAATTTTTTCCAAAAATTCGTCTTTCTTCTCGGTTACCAATCTTCTGTGGACGCTTAGCATACATAGTCCTGCAATATACGATATACTTATTTTTTGATAATAAGTAAAATTGCATATTATTTTACTGTTTAAACGAGCTTCAGTCATTGTTGAGCGCAACCATGTTTTTACTCACCTTATAGTGCTAAATGACCGCTCAACAGCTGCAGCAGTGCACGGCTGTGACAATAAAATAATAACGCCTTCCTTATATTTGGACAAAATAATCCAGCGTCTTTCAAAATACTCGCCAGTTCTAAGTCGGCTAATTCGTCTTTACCCATTTTTTTTTTTTTGCCAAGAATTATACCAAAGCTCAATTTCTCCTTCCAAATTATCCAACTCATAAAAATGCTCAAACGTTTTTGTAGCATCTTTAAGCTCTTCCAGCTTCAAATAGGGCATGTTTGACGGGTGCAAACAATGAATTGCAAATGCTGGCCTATTCTCCTCATTAAATCTTCTGTCCAGTGATGAAATTTAAGAATCTATATAAGGAATTTATATAGATCGCTTCCAGTATTTAGCAGGTGATGAAAATGGGGGATTTGAACTGTGCGTTTGACGAGAGACTATCTTTGGAACACACATCTCTATTACTAAATTGGCTGTGTTTTCTTGAATAGAAAAAAGCAATCCGTCCACAATACCCTGTGCATTTTTTAATAATTTTATATTGTATGCATGTAAAAAAATTGTTATAGAATTAGCTGGGTGCCACGGCCCTCTAGGCCCATGATTTCGAATATAACATTGTATTAAATTTAAAATTGTAATAAATTAAAGTCTTGATGTAGTATGTGCTAAAATGAATTAGAGTTAAGAATGTTTGATGTAAAAGAAATAAAACTGGAGATTTATTAATTCGTAGTCTTGCTAAGGAAAAATACGCTTCTTATTGTTACGATAGTGCGACCACTACAATGTCAACATTACTAAAACAAGACTTTTTTCCAATATTTATATATATGTATAATTGTTTATAGCCCTATTAATTTATGTATTATTTTTATAATGCTAAGCTATGAATGAATAAATAAATGAAATTAACAAATACAGACAAGTACTTTGTGGATAAGTTTATATGAAATAAGTACTTGTCTGGCCTACGTTTTATTATGTTATTTTTTGTTTTTTTAAATTTCAAAATGCATGACATTTTGTTTATTTTTGTATGACAAAACAATACTTTCGAATTTCTGATTGGCAACCCTACAAATTTTAGAATTCAAAACCAATTGTATTGCATCTACAAAGAAATAAATAATTTGTGTGAACAATCATTAGAAATTTGATATTTAGGTCTGTTCATTTAACAAAAGTTTTTACTAACTGTTCCTGTAAAGTGGGCATTTAATCGAAAAGTTAGTAACGAGAGTGTCAGAAGAAACGATTTTTTTTCACGGTTATATTTATTTATTGAATCTTCAAAAATTGAACTAACAATAAGTTTTCAAATCTTAAAGATATATATAATTATTAGGCCCAACCAGTGTCAGACATAAACTTAGTGATAGTAATTAATAATACATAAATTTAGTGTTAAGCACAAAAATATTTTCAAAAAGTTTCATCTGGAGTGTGGCGTATTAAAGCTGTAGTATCCCTCTTTTTTAAGCGGATGTGTCCAGTAAAGTTCAAGATATTACGAGCGAGGGGATTAGGATATGACTCGAGTTTTGTTAAATATTTGCCTGCATATTTTGCAATTTCAGCGGTCACAAGTGGCATATTTAAATCACGATGTAAAATAGAATTTTTCATGTACCAAAGAGCCGATGTTATTAACCTTAAAATTTTGTTTTGCATTCGTTGTATTCTCTCTACATTGGAAGCTGAAGCAGTGCCCCATAGCTGAATTTCGTAACACCATATGGGTTTCAAAAGCGACTTGTATGTTAAAGGTTTACAATCTAGACTGAGGGTAGAATTTCTACCAATCAGCCAATGTATTTGGGTTAATTTAAGCTTCATTTGTGTCAGCTTAGAGTCAATGTGGTGTTTCCATGTAAGCCGTCGGTCATGGTGTATACCAAGGTATTTCACCTGTGAATGTTGAGGAACAACTTGATTGTTGATTCGAATGGGGGAACAAGTGTCTCTTCGTAGGGTAAATGTGACATGAGCACACTTTTGTTCATTTACTTTTATTCTCCATAAGTTCAACCACAGTTCCAACAGGTTAATATGTTCCTGGAGATAACGGGATGCCTCGTGAGGGTTTTCATGCATACTAAGGCAGGCTGTATCATCCGCAAATGTAGAAGTAAAGATATTACTGCTCGGAGGCATATCACAGGTATAAATTAAATACAAAACTGGCCCCAGTATACTCCCCTGTGGCACCCCAGATTAGATAGTTTCGGGCACACTCATGAAGTCTCCTTCCACGACAGTGAACTTCCGGGCGAGAATGTAACTTTCAAAAGATTTAGAATGTTTATGGGTACATATGTCTTCAATTTTAAAAGTAGGCCTTCATGCCACACTTTATCAAATGCTTGAGAAACATGAATAAAGGGGGAAGAACAATACTCCTTTTCTTCTGTTCTTATGAAATGAACCAATCTATGAGTTTGTTAAATGGTGCTATGCTGACTTCTAAAACTAAATTGATGGTCCGATATGCACCCATTATCAGTTAGAATTGAGGACAATTTTGTCATGAGCAGCTTTTCGAAGAGCTTTGAAATTGTTGACAGTAAACTTATTGGTCTATATGACTCAGCCTTCGTAAGATCCTTGTCCGCTTTGTGGATAATACTCCAGTCGTAAAATGCCATTAAAAATAAACAACAGGATTCTAAAAGCAATACGAGGAAACTTCATCAGCATCTTGTTACTAATTCCATCAATACCCGGAGCTTTCTTCGGGTTGGTTTCAGCAATTAATTTTTGCACATCACGCATTTTAAACTTTATGGGTCGAGGGGGTAGAGCAACTACACTCGGCAAATCAACAACACTAGTACATGTGTTTGGGGTAAATACGTGTTTTAAATGTTCAGCAAATATGTTACCTTTTCCAGTATTGGTTCTTGCCCAACCTCCAGTAGAAGTGCGCAAGGGTGGTTTAGACTCAACGGGTGTTTTAAGTTTTTTAGCAGCGCGCCACAAGGAGTAATTAGATGCTGCTGTGACATCGAGACCTTCCAGATAGTTCTTAAGAGAAGCAGATTTTTCAGATGCAAGCAACTCTTGGAGTCGTTTAGTGCATTCTCTAAGTCTGATTTTATGTTGTGGTGATCTGTGCTGTTGCCATTCCCTTCTAGCTCTTCTTTTTTCACATACGAGACGTTCAATATCCGCAGAATAAATTCTATTAAACCCAGTCTGCGGATGGGACGTAGTGGCATGTTTAGCAGCCTGTTTAATATTTTCGGTAA
The DNA here is from genome assembly GCA_963681545.1 of Germaria angustata. Taxonomy (NCBI): domain Eukaryota; kingdom Metazoa; phylum Arthropoda; class Insecta; order Diptera; family Tachinidae; genus Germaria; species Germaria angustata. The sequence continues at coordinate 77,738,828 of OY812998.1, read as the reverse complement.
GATTGGCAATGTTAAGTTAAATATCATCAGAAGTTCCTAGCTTGATGTTTTCTGCACAATGACTACTGAGATATTTTTTGAACCCCAGATAATCAACACGATTTATCACCTTCACATATGGGTGAGGTAAGTCACTTCTTAGAGGGCTACAAATTCTAACGATCGTTGGAGATTGATCGGAGGAGAGATCATGTGAAGCTTCAACATGAATTAAATCCCTAGAGATATTTTTCATGACAAAAAAATCTATAACATCCGGAATTTTTTGTATGTCAGTAGGCTAGTAAGTGGGCTCCCCGCTATAAATGACATCCAAACCCATTTTTGAAATTGTGTTGAACAATGCTCGACCTCTAGGTGTAATAAGACGCGATCCCTAGAACGTATGTTTTGCATTGTAGTCTCCAGCTGCTACGAAACAAGGGCCAAGAGTTTTGTAAAAATCCTCGTATTGATCCTCACTGATTGAAAATCTGGGAGGGGAGTAAATGGATGATATCACGAGATTTGAACAAAAATTTTCGATGCAAATATTTGTTGCCTGTAGATGGTCTACACAAATGTTCTCAAGAATATAGTGCTTGAGTCTTGACTTTATTAGAACTGCTGATCCTCCGCATGCTCTTCCTCTCGGGTCCTTTGTATCATATAAGGTGTAGCCACTAAATTTAAAAAGGCGTCTCGAAGTCAAATGAGTCTCAGATACCAACATTATATCAATATTTTTTGCCGTGAGGAAGTGCTCAAGTTCATTTTTATGTTGGCGAATGCCGTTTGCGTTCCAGAAACATACATAGAGTTGATCTTCACAGCGCCAGCATGCGATACTTGTGGAGTGATTGGTTGGGCCATTACAGGATAAGTGGCGGAGTACGTACTCCCTGTTTGCGCTGGGGTTACTTTAGGCTTTTGACTCATAGCCTGTTTAACGAAGGAGTATACAGGATATCCTCTGTAGTTAGCAGTGTGATTACCTCCACAATTGCTGCACTTTTTTTCCTTCTGGTCTTTCGACTTATTGCAAATAGCAGTAAGTACGTAACAGTAGGTAATTTGCAGTAAGTTTTTGTGTGACCATATTCTTGACAATTATGGCACTGTACGGGTCCAGAACGCTTGTGTGGTTCTTTAACTGTGATTTTCCGGTATAACAGATATTTTAAATTATAAATAGGATGTGTCTCATTTTTCTTCAGTTTAATATCATTTAGTTCCAGTTCAACGCGAAATAAGGGTTGGGGGATCTTCTTCCTGTTTATTATGTTAGAGACATTTTTAACCTTAAATCCTTGGAGGGTGAGAGCATCTTTTATTTCCTCAGGAACAACGTAAGAATCTATGCCCTTCAATACGATCTGTAGGCCTTTAGCACTCTTAAGCTGGAATGTGTAGAAACTTGTTTTACTTTTTACAAATTCGTTAACCATTTAGCGGAAATCTTTTTCTTCATATACATATTTGTATTTTTGTTTCGTCAATATTACCACGTTTTATTGGGACAATGTGAAATGCCTTTTCACCAACGACCGAGATTAGTTTTTTAATAAGAGTGTTTGAATTTTTTTGTCTCAGATATATTGGTGGTGGTTTTGAGGTTTTCTACGAGGATTCTTCGGGTTTATCGCTGTCAACTTGCAATATTTTGAAACGGTTTTGACGGTTAGCTGAGGCGACGTCGATATCCCTGGATATCTGGGGAACCGATGAGATCTTTGAAGAATTTGGGCTTCGCCCGCGCTTTACCACTGTGATATATCTGTCCATTCCGACAGGTACCTTAGGTTTCAGACTACTGTTGTCTGTAGTGATAACTTGGTTAAGTGATGAACACGAGCCCGGAGCGGATAATGGCGCTGACTTAAATAGTAAATAGAGATGACCTAGGTAATGGTAATGTTACCGAATCACTACTTGGCATTGGAGTAAGCGAAGTTGATCGCTCGCGAAAAATTGGCTTTGCCGTTAGAAAAAGACTATCATCCAATTTTTTATTTTTATTGTGTGCATTAATATCAGAACTCACAGAAAAATAGGCTTTTCTGCCGTTAGAACTCACTTCACAATTGTTTGTTTTTGAGGTACTCATGCAGAGTATTCCTCAGTCACTTTTTTGCGGTTGCTTTTTTGTTTTTTTTTTGTTTTTGTTGTTTCAGATTATATGAAAAATATTATTAGTGCAAATTAAGCAAATTTCACAAAATCAATACTTATTACGAATCAGTACTTATTACGATTTTTTTTTAACGAAAAAATTAAAAAAAAATTTGACTAGCAAAACTTTTTCTTTTTATGTTTATAAGATCAAATTTTGTAAAAACTATCATCGTTTTGAAGAAAGCTTAAGAATTTGTAAACTTTTAAAAACAAAACAATATATTTTATAAATTATCTTTGAACATAGAGGAAATATATAAAAAACCGATGTCTAGTTTGTGCCAATGTGTTCGAATTAAGCTGTGGGGAATATTGTACCTTGGCTACAGGGGATGATTCATTAAACCAAGGTACGGGGCATATCCTCTCCCTGGTATGTAAAACATTTCCGTATTAAATAAGATCTAAGAGTTAAATTGGCTTATACTGTGGTTTCAAAACACATGAAAAAAATACCATTTAAACCCTCTTGCCAGAAACATGTTAGATTTTAGAGGCCATACTAGACTAATACGGAGAAACGCTCTCGCAGTTAGCTGAATTAAAGGGAAGCGGAAGCTGCACTGTTTTTTGTCTAGGATTGTCTGACAACACAACCTACTCTGATGCAGTTTATAATGAAAATACTTTCCCTATTTACACTAAATCCAGTCAAAATATTATTATTCCACTTTTCAATACATCTGAAATCTCAAAAAATGTGAAAAAATTAAAGTTCTCATATAGCAGTGGTCCTGACAATGTTCCCAGCTGTATACTAATTAATTGTGCTGATGCTCTTCCTGAACCATTGACTAGAATCTTTAATATGTCATTAATTAAGTGTGAGTTTCCCAGTTTTTGGAAAAAATCTTTCATAATACCTCTGTATAAAAGTGGTGCAAAATCCGATGTTGTAAATTATAGAGGTATTGCTAAGCTGAGTGTTATTCCGAAGTTATTTGAAAAATTAGTGACGGAATATATTTCTCATCATGCATCATCTCTATTCAGTTCTGTCCAGCATGGGTTTCGTAAAGGATGCTCTACGACAACAAACTTACTACAACTAACAACTGTTGTTAACCAAGGCTTCGTTCAGCGCAAGCAAACAGACGTCGTGTACACTGATTTTAGTAAAGCTTTTGATAAAGTCAATCACAAGTTGCTCTTAAGAAAACTTGACTTAATGGGATTTTCAAACAGATGTTTAAAATGGATTGAGTCTTATTTAACAAATAGGAAGCAATGTGTTCGTTTCAAAAATGTTTTTTCAAAATTAATTGACGTAACTTCGGGAGTGCCTCAAGGTAGCCATCTTGGACCACTTCTCTTTACCTTATTTATAAATGATTTGCCAAAAGTAATTAAATTCTCGAATATCTTGATGTATGCTGACGACGTTAAAATTTTCCTAAGCTTTGATAAGTATTTAGATCACACTCTCCTACAAAAGGACTTGGATTGCTTTAACATATGGTGCAATAAAAATTTGATGCAGCTTAATTTTAGCAAGTGTAGATATATAACTTTCTACAGAGGTTCCTACATTAACGCAAACTACAATTTGGGAAACCATCGTTTGGAGAGAGTAGTTTCAATCATGGACCTTGGTGTTCTGTCGGACTCTAAGCTTAACTTTATTAATCATATTTCTTTGACTGTGAATAAAGCCCGTGGAGTTCTGGGTTTTATAAAACGATGGGCTAAGGAGTTTAAGGACCCATATGTTACGAAACAGTTGTACATTTCCTTAGTGAGGCCTGTCCTTGAATATGCATCCGTTGTATGGGACCCAGTGTATACGTCACATATTAACTCAATTGAGTCTGTGCAAAAACAATTTTTGTTATTCTGTCTACGTACTCTTCACTGGAATCCACTAGACCTTCCACCATATACAAGTCGTCTAGCACTCATTAAACTGCCAACCCTTAAAAGCCGGAGGACTATGTTAAATGTATCTTTTATTTTAAAACTGATTAATGGTGATATTTCTTCATTTTTCCTACTCAACAATATTGCATTGAATGTACCTTACCGACCTTCAAGACACTATGAGTTGCTTTCTATCAAATACTTTAGGACTAACTATGCAAATGCTGATCCATTTCGGAGAATGTGCAGCCAATTTAACAAATGCTACAGAATTATTGATTTTTCTTTAAATCTAAATTCAATTAAATTTCGAATTATTACATTTTTTGATGCTTTATAATGTCTACGTTTTTAATGTTTTCAATTTTGTATGTATGTTTGTATGTCAAATTTCATAATTGTAAATTTAAAACTTCTGTCTGTAAGGATGATTTATCCATAGACATGAATAAATAAATAAATAAATAAAAATAAATAAAAGATTTGAGCACTTATCGTAAGTTCTATTCCTATTAAATATTCACTCACTAATAATAGTAAATGAATAAAAAATAATAATAATGAAAATAGTTTAGGAACATAAACACAATTTTATTAATTAAAAATTGTTACTAATAAAACGTTCATTTATTTGAAATTTTTTTTTCAAATTATGAGAAAGTAATTTTCAAATTTTCTGCACTCCACTTTCGTTACAAATTTAAATTTCGAGATTAATAAAATTAAATTGAGTTTTATATGATGTACATGTACGAGTACTTAATTCTGATTGCCCATTTTTGACAATTTACGCAATTCAAAATGTGTTACGGAACAAAACAAAAATAAATACTGCTCTTACATTTTCACTCAACAATTATTGACACTTGTTTTGTAAAACCGCAAAGCAAGTTTTTGTACTCAGTTAAACAAAAAGTTTTAGTTGTAGAAACAGGCCAAAAATTACAAATTTTTTGTTGCAAATATGTACATTTATTTCCAGAGACTGAATCTTAAGAACGGACCCCCAAAGTCTGATTTACTTTCTTAACTTTTTATGTAAACATACTTTTTTGAATCACTTGGTAAAATTTGATAAGGTTTAATTATTAGATATAATTAAGAAAGTTTACCTGCTATTAATTCGCTTTGATTATGGGTAAACGTGCAGTGTGTATAAGTAAATATATGAATATAAGCTTAATAAATACATATGTATTTATATAACGAAAAATTAAAGACGTCCGCAATGTTAACGAGGCCGTTACTCTTTCGTGAATCGTAATAGTAACAAACTCTCCTTCGCTCAGTTTTCTTTGTTGGTATAAGTTGTAGTTCTGTACAAATTAGCAAAGTTCAATATTTCTTCTTTCTTTGAATGCGTAAACTTCATTATTATATTGTTTTATTGCAACGCAGCAGTAAAATAGTATTCAAGAATGGGATTATTTTTAATAAAAAAGACAAATTATAACCAAAGTAAAGTCAAAGTTATTTTCTTTTCGCTCTGCTATTGTAAGCAAGCTCTTGAGGTATAGATGCTAATATGTCCTGGCGATGCTGCCTCGACAAAAAGAGCCATAATTTGTCGCTTAACAATGAGCTGCGCAACAAACAAACACGCAAACAAGTAAATGAGTAAAGAATTAGTTCAAAACTGGGCCCTCATAAAATTTTTCGTCAGTGTACAAAACTTTGCAATTTTTAAAGTCTTTGCAATTTTTTTATTCTCTTTGAAATTTCTGTTCACGTACGTTCTCTTGCGCAAAGTGTAAAGTTAATACTGAAAAGAATAAATTGCAAATACTTTGCAAAAAACTATGGTGTTTCGTTCCACAAAAATTGTAAATTTTATTTTTACAAAGTAAATTTTGATGTGAAAAATTTGCAAGGTAAATGGTGGCTTTACAAATTCATATTGTTATAACTAGTAAGTTTTCGTTCGCCGATAGTGAAGACGACGCTATAAGAAGAAATTTTAGAGACCGAGTTAATTTTTCGGTACTACAATACTTTAATTTTAAAAAGTGTTTTCTTTAAATTAAATCCATGTTGGTTTTATTATAAATAAAATGAAAGAAAAATTTGAGCACAATATACAGCGTAGCCACGTTTTATCGGCTGAAAATCAACTGCTACTGTGCTTGCATTTGCTGGGATGTGGTTGCCAGTATCATGGAGTTGCAGCTATATTGGGTTTTTTCAAAACTTCCTCCCAAGAAGCCTGTTTATCTTATTTATTAACTTTCAAAATGAAATGTAAAGTTTAATACGTTCTAAATGTTTCCAATTATTTAACAAAAAATACTTACTTCCTATTATTTACTATTTTGAAAACAAGAAAATAAAATATCTTGCTTCCTTTAATCCTTTAATCACATGTAACACTGGAAGTTTTTTTTATTTTTTTTTTTATTTTGCTGCTCATTTCAACAAGTTCTATTTAGCAATGCAAAGTGAGAAGTGATAATAGTACGTTTCCATATACGTGATTTCGGCCAAATTACGTAATTTGGTACAAATTTCATGTGACGAAATTACCTCAAATGAGATGATTTCAGCCAAATTATGTCGAAAATTGTCTGTGCAACACTGCGCGGCTGCTTTTATTCCAAATGCAACACTGGGGCATCCATTATCAGTGACTTACAAATCCGAAAAAATGACATTTAAGTACGAATAAAAATTACTTTCATTTTAGTTGTTGATAGTTAATAGAGTGAAATTTTACGAAATTATATTAAAAAAGCAATTAATAAATAATTCCAAACATATTTCCATTAATAAGGTGTTAAATATATTTTCATTAATAGAGATATTATAAAAACATTCTTCATTAATAGAGATATTAACAAAACAAAATCTGTGTTTGATATGCGTAAAACAATAGACTGTGAAAAATTGCAACAAATTGAATTGTGAAAATTTAATTAATTAATTACAATTCAAAAATATTCGTATTGTTTGCTAGTCCGCGTTACAAATTATAATAGGCCATAAGTGGTGGACGTGCAGTGGAGTTCTGCTAGATCAACATATGCAGCTAATACCCAATGACTGGCTAAAAGATGACGAAATATTTAAGTCAAGGTAAGACAAATAGAAAAATAATAACTCAAAAACTAATCCCTCTACAGTATCAACAATATCCTTTTAGCACCAGAAATACTAAGGACTTGAATATTTTCAACACTGATGTACATATAATCATCGCTCACTTCTGTCGTTAGTATACAAATAAGTAAGTTGACGCAAACAGTGATTAGATGCTCATCTTTTGGACTGTTTAATGATTCAGTTAAGAAAGGTAAGTAAATGTTTTAGGGAAAATATTCAACAATATAACTGATTATCAATTTTATTTCATCCTTAATTTAGACCTGCAAGTTGTACAATCTTCACTTTATGCCTTGGGTAAAACCATTAGTGCTTCAAGTCAATGTCTGATCAATTTCAGTCTATCATCTGTTTTAAATAGCAATTCATTGCATTTATTTGGAATAATTGTATAATACAAAATGTTTGTGTATTTGGAGTTATTATTTCTATAAATTTATATGTATAATGTAGTACATTAAAAATTATATTATACTATTGACAAATTTACATATTCGTACACAAAAGTTTTACAAATTTCAACTTTTCTAATATTTTTGTACAAGAGAAAAAAATTTTTAAAAATTATATAAATAATGAATAATTTTACATTTAAGATTTGAAAACTTATTTATTATTAATGTTTCAGATTCAATAAATAATATATAATAATAAACGAAAAAATAAGCTTATTCTACACGGTCAGGTTTCTAACATCTGGTAGGTAGCAGATTCCACGTGTTCCCAAAAATCTCGAAGACCGATCCTTTAAATAAATATAGCACTAAAAAAAATTAGCAAAAATACATGCTAAAGCTCACCAATTTTCAAAGCCTTGGAGATTTTTTTATAGTATTTGCAATAAGAATTAACAAATACTTTTGTAAGCGATTCCTCCTCCTTCTTTGCAGACATATTTGGTGTTGACGTTGACACAAAATTATAGCACTTGAAAAGTCGATTTTTGTGTTTTTCTTTTTCCGACGGGGTTTGTTTGAATTTGGGACGATTTTCCGTCATCCCACGTCAAATTTGGTTTGAAAACAGACCGGTTTCGGCTTTGTGCCATCTTCAGTGTTCTCTTGAATACTAAATCGTTTTTCTTGCTGTACGTTGTCTTTTGTATGGTTCGTTTTTTTCCTTTGATCCCCTTGTGTTTCTCTCTCTCGTTCTTGTGTGTCTATGTGTCTCTCTTTCTCTCTCTCTCTTTACCTGCTACTTGTTCCTCTCGTTTTCCCCTATATACCATGTCTGTGCACCCTGTCTTTATAGGGCGTCGATTATTTAATAGGGGTATTATCTGTATGCAGGTAGTAATCTATGATTGTGCGTTTTTGGATTGGTCTTTTGTCTTGTACATCTGTTGTTATGTTGTTCGGTATCGTTAAATTATTGTCCTCTTTTGTGTAAAAATATTTTAATGGTTCAAATATTATGTCCGAGGCAGTGTTTATTTGTTCATTTATTATTCTCCCGTCAAAAGCTTTCTGTTTGTATATTTCCATGTTTTCTAATACGTTCAACCGCCGTCCTTTATGCTGTATGTGTAACAGTTTAACCGTTTTTCTAATATGCGCTGGTGTACATTTTTTGCTGAATATGTGGTTCGCGAAATTCGATTCTGGTGTTGTTCCTGGTTCTCTCATTTTTTTGTTGTAGTCTCTCATATGTTCCCGAAATCTGGTTTTTATCTTTCGTCCCGTTTGTCCGATGTAACTGTGTTGGCATGTGCATGTTAATTTGTATACTCCTTGTTTATCCAGGCAGTCTGTCTCGTTTGTGCTGTCTTGGAGTATTCTACCCAAATTGTTATTTGTTCGGAATGCTGTGTTAATGTTGTGCTTTCTAAAAAATTTAGCAAGTTTGTATGTTGATGTGCCCATATATGTTAAAGTAGCCCAAGCTTTCTTCTCCTGATCCTGTTCTTTGTTCCGTTCCCCACTTGTTTTGATATCTCTTCTGATTTTGTCTACCAATTTTTTCCTATACCCGTTGTTTTCCGCTATGCTATAAATTATTTTCAACTCCTTCATATATGCCTCCCGCGTTAGTGGTATTCGTTCAAGTCTCGTTACTAATTGTCTAATTGCTGCGTTTTTGTGTTGTTGAGGATGGTTTGATGAATTGTGTATTATTGTGTCTGTAGCAGTTGGTTTCCTGTATATTTCGTAATCGATCCTATTTAAGCTCTTGTTTGCCCGAATTATTACACAAAAGAGGACAATAATTTAACGAAACCGAACAACATAACAACAGATGTACAAGACAAAAGACCAATCCAAAAACGCACAATCATAGATTACTACCTGCATACAGATAATACACCTATTAAATAATCGACGGGCTATAAAGACAGGGTGCACAGACATACTATATAGGGGAAAACGAGAGGAACAGGTAGCTGGTAAAGAGAGAGAGAGAAAGAGAGACACATAGACACACAAGAACGAGAGAGAGAAACACAAGGGGATCAAAGGAAAAAAACGAACCATACAAAAGACAACGTACAGAAAGAAAAACGATTTAGTATTCAAGAGAACACTGAAGATGGCACAAAGCCGAAACCGGTCTGTTTTCAAACCAAATTTGACGTGGGATGAAGGAAAATCGTCCCAAATTTACTTGAAAAGTAGTCACATACTTTTTCTACTAAGTCTGTATCACAGAAACTTTGTTTGGAAGTAGTTCACTAATGTTTAAGAAAAAAAAACCGATTTTTGTTTAAGTTCGAATTACTTAAACAACTTTATTATTCTGTTTCTTATTATCAACTAAACTTATTATTTACAAAATATTTATTATTGGACCACAAAATGCAAAACAAAATCTAACGGCATTAACTTTAAGCAAAAGGAATGTCAACAACAATGCAGTGGCTGAATGGAAGGTTGGAGTAAACAACTACTGCTGCGCTGCAATCGTTACTGACATTATTCCTTTTATTTACTTTTGCTGAAGATCAAAAAATAAATATACCAACAACAATGCACAAACATATTGATCCAAAGAAACTAATAAGAATATGCATGTAATTTGTTGTTGCTTCGGCAAAACTGTAACAAGTCTATATTAGGGTGGCCCGTAACAAATTAATTAAAACAAATTAATATTAAATAAATTCAATTATATAAAAATAAAATAAAATTAATGGCGATCTTATCCGACATGCTCCCCCCGTTGAAGCTCTTGGTTCAACCTTCATCTGAAGAGGGTAAGGGAGCCACCTTTTGTATTGGACGACGAAATAAGCCATTTTTTGATTTTAACTCAACCACTCGAACTCGTCCATCAGAGCCAGCTATAGTTTTGGTTACTCGAGCTAATAGCCATTGTTGCGGGGGTGTGTTGTCCTCATGAATTACGACTAGTTGCCCTTCCGTGATGTTAGGTTGTATTTGGTACCATTTTGAGCGTTGTTGCAGCGATTAAATGTAATCACGGGACCACAAATGCCAAAACTGTTGCTTTAAAAATGAAATACGTTGCCAACGGTTAAGCGACGTTTGTTTGGTAGCATCAAAGTTTTGATCTGGTAAAGCGACTAGTAATGAGCCAATAAGCAAATGGCCTGGTGTGAGCGCTTCGCCATCATTAGGGTCATCTGACAATGGACAAATTGGGCGTGAATTCAAAATTGCTTCGATTTCGATGATAAGAGTCTGCAATTCTTCAAAAGTGAGGTAGGCTTGGGCAATATTTTTTACGAGGAGCGTTTTTACAGATTTCACGGCAGCCTCCCATAAGCCACCGAAGTGTGGAGCATGAGGGGGTATAAAACAAAATTCAAATCCGGTCTGTGATGAATATGTTCGTATTTCATGAGCCATGTTTTCATGAAAAAACAACTGCTTCAACTCATGTAGCTTATTGTGAGCTCCAACAAAATTAGTAGCATTATCGCAGTAAAGCTTTTGTGGTATTCCTCTGCGACCAACGAAACGTTTAAGGCACAAAATGAAGTTGTTGGTGGACAAGTCTGACACCAGTTGCAGATGCGTTGCCTTTGAACTAAAACAAACGAAAACGGCAATATAAGTTTTGTATGGAACTCTACTTCGAATACGATAAGACGTTAGAAAAGGGCCACAAAACTCCACGCCGGTAATTATGAACGGACGTTGAGCTCTGAAGCGGTCAGCTGGTAAATTACCCATGATTTGCTCTAACAATTTCGGTTTATAGCGAGAGCAGTGAACGCAGTCACGAACAACCTTTCTAACCACGTCTCTAGCATTGACTATCCAGACCTTCTGCCGCAAGATGCCCAGTAAAACCTTAGGACCTGCATGCAAATGACTTCGATGCAAATGTTCAATATATAGTTTCACGAAGCGATGGTTTTTAGGCAACAAAACTGGAAATCGTGCGTCGTACGGAATTGGAGCATTTGATAATCGTCCACCAACTCGAATTAAATTGACGACACCGCTGCCGACATTGGTTTCATGGAGAAATGGAGATAATTTCTGCAGTGATGGATGAACAATTCTTCCTTTAGCCATAGCATTCAAGTCATCTGTAAAATAATATCGCTGAATGTGAGCAACGATTCGAAAGAAAATGTGGTCTAGCTCGATAGGTTGAATATGAACAAGGTCCTGGGGCTTAAATGAACGGTCTACTGGGCATCTGTTGAATAAACGAAAAATATAAGCAATTATTCGAATAATTTTAAAATATGATGAATGCTTATTGATAACGCCTTCTATGATGCTTGATGTGACGTCAGAGTATTTAAAAACAGCTGCCTTTCTCCGTTCCAATGGGCTAATGGATATGTCTTCTATAGTAGATGGCCAATTTGAATTGTGTTCCTGAAGAAAAGTTGGACCTCTGAACCAAATTGTATGGGGTAAATCCTGAACACTTCAACCCCGGGAAACGATATCCGCTGGATTGATTTTCGAAGGAACGTGTCTCCAAAAAATATCTGTAGTGTTTTCTTGTAGTTCTGAGACTCGATTAGCGACGAAACACTGTAAAGTTGATGAATGTAATTTCAGCCAATGTAGGACGACTGTTTTTGAATCTGTCCAAAAATAGATTGATGAAACGAATTTTTCGATTTTTGGTTTGATTTTGTGCCATGTTTTGCTTAACAAAACAGCGGCACATAATTCGAGGCGAGGAAGTGATTGGGCCTTGATAGGAGCAACCTTGGATTTTGCGATCAAAAGAGAAGTTTTGTAATCACCATCAATGCGAACTCGATAGTAAATACAGCAACCGTATGCTCGTTGAGAGGCGTCTGCGAAACCATGAATTTCTCCTCTGTGTTCTAGGCTAGTAAGCACATATCGAGGTACCTCAATTTTTTCTATATTTTCGAGATCTTCTTGAATTTGTATCCAAAGTGATTTTAGGGGATTATTAATGATATGATCTCAGTTACAATTTTGGACCCATATCTCCAGGAGTAGAATTTTGGCACGAACAACAATTGGACTCAAAAGTCCAAGGAAGTCGTAAATTTTTGCAACGACTGACAAAATGGATCTCTTTGTGGGGGCGACAACCTTGGGCAGCTGGAATCGAAAGCAAAACATATCAATTTTTGGTTTCCAAGACATACCTAATGTTTTGGTGACGTCATCCTCAGCCATTTTAAATTGAATTTCGTCATCTTGCGTGTTGTTGATGTCGCCATAGTTGCTGTTCCATTTTGCTAACTCTAGACCATGTAATTCAAAAATTTTCACAAGTTCGTGTTTCTTTCTTAGCAACGTTTCCACGTTGTTCGATCCAGTAAGAACGTCATCGACATAGAGGTCATCACGAAGAACTTGCGAGCCAAGCGGATAAGAGCTACCATATTTTTCTGCAATGAAGAATAAACTACGGATTGCAAGAAATGGAGCCGACGATAAACCATAAGTGACAGTGTTCAGCTGAAACACTTTTAATTCTTGTTCTTTGTTGCTTCTCCACAATATGAGCTGATATTTTACATCACGCTCATCGACACGAAACTGGCGATACATTTTAGATATGTCTGCGGTGAGAGCAAATTTATTTAAGCGAAACGAAAAGAGCGTTGTAATAAGGTCCTGCTGAATTGTAGGGCCTACCATTAGAATATCATTAAGCGAATGATTCGACGAAGTTTGAGCCGACGCATCGAAGACGACTCGGATTTTTGTTGTAGTACTTTGTGGCCGAAGAACACAATGATGTGGAATGAAATAATTCGGGCCACTCAACGACTTATTGTAGGGCGACATATGTCCAAGCGATAAATATTCTTCCATAAATTCGACATACATTGATTTTAGAGTTGCATCACGTTCCAATTGTCTTTCGAGCGACAGAAAACGTCTACGAGCCATTTCAAATGAGTCTCCTAATATTTCGGGCGGCTTTTTGAACGGCAAACGAACTTCAATTCTGCAATTTTGATTTATGCGCACGTTTTCCATAAAGTGACGTTCGCATGCTTCTTCTTCTGGTGAATATTTTGCTGGAAAGTTAGTGTACTCCTCAACTTCCCAAAACTTGGCCAAAATGGAGTCAATGTTTGAGGAACTAGTGGCGAGATTGCATGTGGACAATGAAGATCTAGCTCCCGCGTTAAAAGTTCCACCAACTATCCATCCAAAAACTGTATTAGTGAGACTCCGCATACCTTCTCCCAATGAAATTCGGTTATCGAGCAACAAATCGAAAAATATTTCAGTACTAATTAATAGATCAATATGTTGTGGTTTGTAGAACAAAGGATCTGCTAGTTCTAAAGCCTGTGGTATTTTCCAATGAGATGTTTGAATGTACTCACCAGGCTGCCGGGATGATATGGATTTAGTAACTGCAAAGGTAGAAGACCACTGGAATGAACTCACACGAGACTTTACTGTAGCGCAAACCGATGATTTAATGTTTGTGCGCACTTCGCCAATTCCAGAAACTTCTTGATAATAGGGCTGAGACTTCAATCGGAATCTTTTTGCAGTTTCCTCTGAAATGAAATTAATTTGGGAACACGAATCAAGCAAAGCCCTTACCGGATGAAAGGTGCCAGTGGAATCCTTCAAAAGAACAACAGCAGTGGGGATCATCGCTCGTTTGAATGAGCGGACTACGAATGAGACTGGGTTGTTTTGATTTCCAACAGATGTTTGAGGTTGCGTCTGTGATGTTGAATTATCAGCCTGTGCAGAACCAGAATATTTGTGCAACAAAGTATGATGCAGAGAGTGGCACACACGACAACGAGATTGCGATGAGCATTTCGACACCATATGACCTTTACGGAGACAATTGATGCAGCGATTATTACTTTTTATAAAATTAAATCTTTCGGGAACAGAAAGCGATGAAAACGATGAACATGTTGATATATTGTGATCCGAAGAGCTACAGTATGCACAATTCGAGTTTGAGTTTACAAAGGTATGAGAAGGCTTGTATTTGTTTGGCTTTGGGGTTGCAACTTTCGATTTGTCATGTACTTCAACCTTTTTTCCATGACTTTCCAAGAACTGACAGCGATGGCTTAAAATATTATAGCAGGTATCCCACGAAGGCAAAGATTTGAAATCTTGTTTTTCATCATAGCTTATTTTAGAATCAGCATCCAATTTCGATAAAACAATATGAGTTAAAAGTCCATTAAGAACATCCATCTCTGACCCGAGCGATAGAAGCGAACCACGAATTGCCGCAACAGTAGTGAATTACTGTCACCTTTGGACATCGAAGTAATATTGAACAACGTAGAAATGTGTTCTAGAAATATGAGCACCTTGTTATCGTATCGGTCCTCCAGCCTCTTTAGCGCCTTTGGGTAATTCTCCTCGGTTACCTGAAATGGTTCCACAACTGCTAAAGCTGGACCCGACAAACAATTTAATAAATAATTAAATTTGTCGACGCCAGTTATCGAAGAATTTCCATGTACCATGTTGTTAAATGTGGTGATAAAACGTTTGTAGTCACCATATTTTCCATCGAACTTGGGCAATTTGAGTGAAGGCAACGAGTATGATATTGGGTACAAGAAACTGAAGCGTTGAATAACGTTTGATCCATTTGCATAGAGCCACGTTGTTTGTTCAGTAAACCCATTATTTTTGCCTTAGCAACAATAAAAATTTCTTCCAAATCACTCCTTGCAGCATCTGTAGGGCTAAGTTTTTCGATTTGCCCTTGAATGTGACATAACTGTTTAAAATATGACTCCAAAATTTGAAGCCTACATTCCAAAATGGTGGAGTCAACATTGTCGCCATCTTTTTCTACCTTTTTCTGAATATTGGTGATGTTTTTCTTCATGTTGCTGCATTGTTGTTTTAGCATTACCAACTCTGAGCTCGCAGCGGGAGCCTCTGTCACACCATCAGCGTTGTTGTTGGCCATTGTCTTTCACGGATTCAACGACAATATATATGTATGTATGTACGAACAGTTATGTGACAACTAACGGATCACGATTGTATATAACGCTTTGAAGTTATGTACAACTTTCGAAACAAAAGTGTAGAAATTTCGAAAATATTGTGAACCACTAACGACGATAAAAGTTTCCGCTTGAAAAATTACCAAATGTAACTGTTTTCCACAAATATTCGGTCAGTTGTAATAATATATAGCTCAAATTCTCCGTAATAACAGCAATTGATATGCGTATTGATAGAGCAACAAATTTGAAATTACGATGCACCAATAAAATTTATCACTTTCTCGTAGCTCGAACGAAAAAATTACTGGTTACGGCTCACGAATTAACTGGTAATCTATGTATATCACTTATTACAGACCGTCCTGTCACGGTCGCCAAAATGTATCACAGAAACTTTGTTTAGAAGTAGTTCACTAATGTTTAAGAAAAAAACCGATTTTTGTTTAAGTTCGAATTACTTAAACAACTTTATTATTCTGTTTCTTATTATCAACTAAACTTATTATTTACAAAATATTTATTATTGGACCACAAAATGCAAAACAAAATCTAACGGCATTAACTTTAAGCAAAAGGAATGTCAACAACAATGCAGTGGCTGAATGGAAGGTTGGAGTAAACAACTACTGCTGCGCTGCAATCGTTACTGACATTATTCCTTTTATTTACTTTTGCTGAATTATATAAAAATAAAATAAAATTAATGGCGATCTTATCCGACAAAGTCGTTTTTGTTTTGAATATAATTTAATAAAAACTCAATGTTATTTTCCATTTTTATAGATTTTTTTTCTACTTCAAATTACTATTAAACAAAAGTTGTGTTTTTTATGTTAAAAATAAATAAACAACACAAACGTCAAATTGATGTCGAAAATTCGAACATGAAATCACTTAAAACATAATGGAAACACTGAAGTAATTTCGTCAAATCAACTTGATTTGCTCATAGTGGAAACGTACTATAAGACAGAAATGCAAATATGTATGATTAAATGTTTCTGGGATACTTTGCACACTCACTTGTGACGACGATTTCTCTAAAGGCTGAGGTATGACTCGCCGGTGTCCAGAATCCTGTCATAAAAATATTTATTTTTGTAGACCACCACCACCGCGAAAGAAAACACAATACTTTCGATACTAATTTACTTTATTCCAATGAATTCTTACACTATAATTTGTTGTTGGATTGTTTGTTGAACCTTCGTAGTGAACAGACGTATTAGCGGAGTTTTTTTTACAAACAAAAATACAAGAAAAAAAATCGTAATAAGTGCTGATTTGTAATAAGTATTGATTTTGTGAAATTTGCTTAATTTGCACTAAAAAAAAAAACACACAACCGCAAAAAAAGTGACTGAGGAATACTCTGCATGAGTACCTCAAAAACAAACAATTGTGAAGTGAGTTCTAACGGCAGAAATGCCTATTTTACTGTGAGTTCTGATATTAATGCACACAATAAAAGATCGGATGATAGTCTTTTTCTAACAGCAAAGCCAATTTTTCGCGAGCGATCAACTTCGCTTACTCTAATGACAAGTAGTGATTCGGTAACATTACCATTGCCTAGTTCATCTCTATTTAAGTCAGCGCCATTATCCGCTCCGGGCTCGTGTTCATCACTTAACCAAGTTATCACTACAGACAACAGTAGTCTGAAACCTAAGGTACCTGTCGGAATGGACAGATATATCACAGTGGTAAAGCGCGGGCGAAGCCCAAATTCTTCAAAGATCTCATCGGTTCCCCAGATATCCAGGGATATCGACGCCACCTCAGCTAACCGTCAAAACCGTTTCGAAATATTGCAAGTTGACAGCGACAGACCCGAAGAATCCTCGAAGAAAACCTCAAACCACCACCAATATATCTGAGACAAAAAAATTCAAACACTCTTATTAAAAAACTAATCTCGGTCATTGGTGAAAAGGCATTTCACATTGTCCCAATAAAACGTGGTAATATTGACGAAACAAAGATCCAAATATATGAAGAAAAAGATTTCCGCAAAATGGTTAACGAATTTGAAAAAAGTAAAACAAATTTCTACACATTCCAGCTTAAGAGTGCTAAAGACCTACAGATCGTATTGAAGGGCATAGATTCTTATGTTGTTCCTGAGGAAATAAAAGATGCCCTCACCCTCCAAGGATTTAAGGTTAAAAATGTCTCTAACATAATAAACAGGTAGAAGATCCCCCAACCCTTATTTCGCGTTGAACTGGAACCAAATGATATTAAACTGAAGAAAAATGAAACACATCCTATTTATAATTTAAAATATCTGTTATACCGGAAAATCACAGTTGAAGAACCACACAAGCGTTCAGGACCAGTACAATGCCATAATTGTCAAGAATATGGCCACACAAAAACTTACTGCAAATTACCTACTGTTTGTGTTGTGTGCGGTGAATTACACAATACTGCTATTTGCAACAAGTCGAAAGACCAGAAGGAAAAAAAGTGCAGCAATTGTGGAGGTAATCACACTGCTAACTACAGAGGATATCCTGTATACTCCTTCGTTAAACAGGCTATGAGTCAAAAGCCTAAAGTAACCCCAGCGCAAACAGGAAATACTTACTCCGCCACTTATCCTCTAATGGCCCAACCAATCACTCCACAAGTATCGTATGCTGACGCTGTGAAGATCAACTCTGTTCCAGTGCAAAGAGTGTCACCACCAAATAATACAACAAATGCTAACCCAAGCTTTAATTTCAGTCGCCTTGAAACAACTATTGATAATCTGGTGCAAACTATAAACAACTTTACAACAAATATAACTAGCATGATGCAAGAAATGCTGCGAATGCAGAACACACTGCTTCTAGCATTAGCTAACAAGCCATGAACACGTTAAAAGTATGTTTCTGGAACGCAAACGGCATTCGCCAACATAAAAATAAACTTACATGGCAACACCACATTGACTCTAAGCTAACAAAAATGAAGCTTAAATTAACCCAGATACCCTGGCTGATTGGTAGAAAGTCTACCCTCAGTCTAGATTGTAAACTTTTAATATACAAGTCGCTTTTAAAACCCATATGGTGTTACGGAATTCAACTATGGGGTACTGCTTCAGCTTCCAATGTAGAGGGAATACAACGAATGCAAAACAAAATTTTAAGGTTAATAACATCGGCTCTTTGGTACGTGAAAAATTCAATTTTACATTGTGATTTAAATACGCCACTTGTGACCGCTGAAATTGCAAAATATGCAGGCAAATATTTCTCAAAACTCGAGTCCCATCCGAATCCGCTTGCTCGAAATATCTTGAACTTTGCTGGATACATCCGCTTAAAAAGAGGGATACTACGGCATCAATACGCAACACTGCACATGAAATTCTTTGAAAATATTTTTTGTGTTTAACATGACATTTATGTATTATTAATTATTATCACTAAGTTTATGTCTGACACTGGTTGGGCCTAACATATATATATATATATATATATATATATATATATATATATATATATATATATATATATATATATATATATATATATATATATATATATATATATATATATATATATATATATATATATATATTTAAGATTTGAATACTTATTGTTAGTTCAGTTATTTGAAGATACAATAAATAAATTTTAGCGTGAAAAAAAAAATAATTTGTTACACTTTAATCTTACGAGCTAAACTATGGTCTCGGCCACTGGTGAGGGACTGCCCAAATGGAATAACCACTTAAGGAAATCCTCTCACCCTAAACCTTTATTCCTAGCGATGGCCTGCTCAAATGGGATAACCACTTAGAGTAGACCACCTTCCCTGATGTGACCTAACTATAACTACACATTTGCAGTGGACTACTCAAATGGGATAATCACTTAACCCTCTGCGACTGACGTGATATAGTTCTCACAATTCTAATGATGTGGTAGACTACTAGACACTATTTCAATGGCTTATATTTTCCAAGTTCCATTTTGTAAAACTAATAAAACCATTTTTGTTTATTGCTTAAGACTGTAATTTATTATTTATATAATTATTTTTCTAATTTCAAGCGAAAATCGTGTTATAAGTTATATATCGGCAGCACATGAATTTTCTGTAACAAAATTAGACCTGTAATAGAGCAGTAAAAAAATATCAAAAAATTAATTTTTTTTTTAAATTGTTTTTATTTTTTATTATTTAGACTTAAATTTAGCAGTTGGTAACAAAAAAATTAAATTCAGTGGTTGAAAAAAAATAAATAAACATTTCATATCAAAGCCTATAACTTAACAAAAAAAAAAATATTTCATGTTATAATTTATGTAGAAAAACTTTTAAATTTAGCTTTATTTGCACTTAAGACTTGAGATTATATATATATATATATATATATATATATATATATATATATATATATACTACGTCTTTTCTTTGGAGCACTGGACGCAAATTGGCTTCGAGCAATTACAACATAACCTTGTTACCCTTTTTATCTTTGGGGGACAAATTGAACATAGTTTTCTTTGCCAACAACCCAGTTCTCGTGGCAACCTTCCATTTGATGTTTTTGGTCTGTTGTACTCTACATAAATCCTTTTTTACCTTTATAATAGTCGCTTGTTGGGTCTTGATTAACTTCTTCAGAAATATGTTGTTGCTCAGAGATAGTCGCAAATTGGTCTTCATCATCTTCATCATTTGAAATTTTATCATTATCTAAAAGTTCCGTTCATGGCTGAAAATTGGGATCATTGTTCAGCTATATCGCTGAACTCATGCTCACTCTCTTCCTTTAACCACTGTCGTATTAGCTTATCGCGGTTTTTAAAAGTTCCAGATGAAGTTCTCTTAGAACAGTATTGAACTTGCGACGTGTTTGAATGCTCCATAATAGCAAAACTAAAAAATATCAATTTTGCTGACGTGTTGTTTGGCAGACACTAAGGAAATATAATAATTTTAATGACATGTTGTTTAGGAGACACTATGCAAATATAACGAAAATACTGATCTGATTGTCTCTCAGACACCTACCTTAATATTGATGTGGTTGACTTCCAGACACTTTTTTGTTTACACTGGACCGTGCGCTTACTACAATCCACCTAAACACAATAACATACGAATGAGTAAACAATAAGAAGGTACAGAAAACGCGAGTAAATGTTGGGAAAATAATGGTAAAAAATACTATTTTGTGTTTGTTGGTGTCTGCTAGACTACCACATCAGTCGCAGAGGGTTAAAGTAGCCACTTTTCCTAAATCACTGGTGAGAGATTACTCAAATGGGATAACCACTTAACCCTTATCCTGTATTAATGGGTCAAAATTGCCCAAACGGTTTTTATTGCTCATTTGTTCGTTAAACCCTCGGCGGATTTTTTTTAAACTTTTGTACAATTATTTTTTTAGCGAATTTTATTAAAATTTAAAATATAATTCTTGTAGATCGTTTCACAAAGCGTGTGTAAAAAAACTTACGCAGATGGTACATTTGGGTCAAAATTGCCCAATGCAACAAAATCAATTTGCGCATGTGATACGAGCTTAGTAACAACATTTCTTGCGTTTGCAACATCATGGCTAGCATCCAGAGAAGATAAGAACTTTTCTTATGCAATCAGACTCAGATGGCGATAATCCTCAGCACATCAAGTGAAGATGAAACCGGCTTCGTTTCTGAAGCTGCATCTGATTATGACCCCAACTCCTCTTCGGGCTCCATCGCGGATATTTGCGAAATTCTCGATCAAACTACAAATGAAGTATCAATGTATCCATCAAGAAAATATTTATGGTCACAAACATCTACAATAAGAGATATTGGAAGATTCTCTAAGCAGGACATAATAAATCTGACTCCTGGCCTAACGCATTATGCTATTTCAAGTGCTGATAGCATAAAATCATCTTTTCTGTTATTTATGCCTAGTGATCTTATAATGTATTTATAGAGTAATCTTTATTCAATCAATTCGTATAGGTCAATCAGTATTCGAAAATAATCGGATAACTGTAGACAATATAACTATTGAAGGATATTTTGGACTTCTTTTGTTGACTGGTATATGCAAATCTCATGGTGAAGCTTTAGAATATCTATGGCACGACCGCAATGGCAGACCGCTATTTGAATCCACCATTTCAAAATATATCACGATTAATTCGGTTTGATAAAAAGTCGGACAGAAGCGAAAGACGATTCCGTGATAAACTTGTTCCCATAAGAGATTTTGGGAGCCATTGGGAAACGAATCTAAGAAAAATCTTTAATGCTTGCAAAAATGTGACAGTGGATGAGCAGATCGTAACATACCGTGGACGATGCCCATTCAAGCAATACATACCTTCAAAACCAGGAAAATATGGTATAAAAATTTGGACGTTGTGCGATGTAGAAACAAACTATGCATGGTCCTTACAGGTGTATACTGGAAAATGCAGGAACTGTAAGCCAGAGAAAGATCAAGGATGCCGCGTTGTCTTGGAGCTAATCAAGGATTTGAAAGGGCATAATGTAACTAGTGACAATTTTTTCACCTCACATAAACTGGATATTGAGTTGTTGAAACAAAGTATCATAATGGTTGGTACTGTCCGAAAAAATAAAACTTTTTTGCCAGAAAAATTTTGCAATTAAAAAACAAACCAAAGAACTATGCAAATTTCTTCTTCGACAATGAGAACAAAACAACTTTAGTGGGATATGTAACTAATAAAAAAACGATCAGTGGTTTTGCTTAGCACATTACATCACGACGGAGAAATTTGAGCAAGCTCCAAAAAGCCAGAAATAATTCACTTTTATAATCAAACGAAATCGGTGGTCGATACATTATATCGAGCCTTTGGTGCAATACCGTAGTAACTCAAAATTTTAATTTTTTAAGGTTATATTACGAAATTATTCGCCTTGTCGTTTTTTATATTCTGTAAAATTTTCATAAAAATATCTTGTGTACTCAGCTCTTGAGAAAAGAACCGAATTTTCTTTTACCATTAAGTTGTGTGTAAATTCAAAACTTTAAACTCAATTTCTGCAAAACAAGCTTTTTTGAATTACTACGTTATTGCACCAAAGGCTCGATATCAACTTATAAGAACTTATACATGCGAAAAAAAGGAGAACTAACCGATGGCCTCTAGCGGTATTTTACAATATGCTGGATTTATCCGCTAATATTGCTTACGTAGTTTTTCTAAAGATTAATCCAAACTGGAATGAAAATAAAAAGTATAAGCGCCGCATTTTCTTGGAAGACAAGTATGGATCTAATAAGCGGTGAAATATCTCGAAGTTCAAACATGCCACAAAGTAGCCCTACTAAAGCATTCGTGAAAAGTCTTCAAAAGGATTCAGCTGAAGTTTCGCAAGCAAAAAACTTAAAAACTTTTATCTAAGTCGCTCCAACAGCACCAAATACGCAAATAAATGTTGTGAATGCAAAAATTTATTTGAAAAACGCATTCTGAGACCAAAATTATATGTAATGAATGTGCAAAAAACAAAAATACTGAATAAATATTTGATTATTTTGTATTGGGCAAAATTGACCCACTAATACCACATGCGTTTTATTTTTGAAGTACAGGATAAGGGTTAAAGTAATCCACTCCCCTTAAAAACAAATACTACTTTTCCTAAAAAGGCTTAACTACCAAAATGGTATAACCACTTATGGTAGTCAAACTTACCCTAGCTACAGTCACACAGCAACTGTCCACGATTAATGCTGCTTTTTGCTTTAACACATAGACGACAGCAGACTTCACGACTTCACGGCTTCAAACGCTGCCAACTTCTAATGCTGCTCTGAAGTCAGCTTCATAATTATTTTGAAGACAGCAACAGCATAATAATCACCTGATGTGTATTTTAGCAATACAAATTTCAGGGATGCCGGATATATATTTTATAATGAATAAAATTAAAGTTATTGATAAAAAATATAATAATATCACGAATAACTATAAAAAACACATAAATTTATTTCTTTATTGTATTTTTGTAATGTTCTTTTATGTTTAATATTAAAAAAAAGTTTTTGTTTTTATTTTTCCAATTTATATATATATATATATATATATATATATATATATATATATATATATATATATATATATATATATATATATATATATATATATATATATATATATATATATATATAATGGCTACACTATATTTGATTAATGCTGCCCGCCAAAATAGAAAATAGCCTAAATTGGCAGCAGCTGCAAATGCTGTTGTACAGTCGTGCTGCTGTGCTGCCGTCAAAATAATCGTTTTCATTTCGATACATGGATTTTATTTTTGACATATTGCTGCTTGCTGTCTGCTGTCGTCTATGTGTTTAGAGCTTTTATACTTTTTCATAGATACATACGATTGTTGTATACTTTCATGTGACAAATAGTTAGCAAGCTATGTTACAGTGGATGTGCTATGCACTTAGTGTTACCAGACTACTCGTTCTAGTACAAGGTAATATTCGCTACAATTATCTAACAATACTAATTCAAAGCAGTAATCTTATGCTTCAATAATTCAAATAATACAATACAAATGTAAAGAAAATAATTACTATAAAACATATCATTCAATAATAATTCACCAATACACTATTTAATAGTTCAATCAATTTAGTTAATTTAACAGAATTAATTCAGTATTTAATAATTATATTAATTTAAAAGCAAATAATCCATTATATAATAATTTAATTAATTGCAAAGAAATATTTCATTATTTAATAACTTGTAGTTGGCCAGAAATGGACGATGAAAACGAGGGCACCGACTTTCACCGTCACACACTTTGCAAGAGAGCGCAAAGACTTTGCAAAGAGAGCAAGGTCTTTGCCAAAATTTGCTTAATGGAAAGCAAGAATAATAAAACTAAAGATTACGCCATGACGCAGCCATAAAAACATTTCTGCGCATGTAGGAACTCTGACGTCACAAAAGTCTGTTCTCATTGGCTAATAATTTGTAGGTATCAATCTACATTTATAATATTTGTGTAAACATAACAGTGGGAAAATTTATGGTTTTTCTATTTAAAAATGTTAGTAGAAGTTAGTTATTCTCATAATTTAATATATTGTTACGTTTTTATCTCTTTAAAACGTTTTCCGTACATTCTTTAATTACAATGAAATTAAACGCACACTATTTCGATTTACAGTACTTGACAGTTACTAATTTATTGAAGTAAATACCACTGTACATTACTCAAAAGCACTTAGCCACTTTTTATACTTAAGACACTTTACACTGTGACGGTTTAAAGGCTGGGGCATATAGAATCCGTCATCCGTCGAATTTTTCAACTGACAGCTAAGTTAAAATACAGGTTTTGTTATGAGCTTTATTACATACAGTACGTCTCCTTCAACGCAACGTATGAAAGTTGGTCAACTTTTAACGTACGTTGAGAACTTTCACAACTATCAGTTGATTTTTTTGTATGTTTTGTTTTAATTAACAGTTGATTTTTGTATATTTTCATATACATACATAATTATTTTTATTGTGTGGCGGCAAAAATTGGCGGTTGCAAAAACTAATTAAATTAAATAAAAATTTAGTTTTGATTTACAAAAACAATTTTCTATTTATGTATGTTTGTACCTAGTCATTTAAGACTGTTTTGTTTAGTAATTGTGTACCTGTGTTTGCAAAACAATTTTGTATTTACATACACTGTCATTGAAGACTGTTTTGTTTATTAATTCTTTTTTATTGTTGTTGTACAATGTAACCTATTTAGTAATGAATTAGCTTGTTAACCATTTATTTTATTTATTAATTTTTATATATGTATGTACATACTTACATATGTACATACATAATAGCGAATAAAATTAATTTTGTGAAAAAATTGTTATGGCTTTTATTTATTATTTGAAATTATCCGAGCCAAAATCTTACAGCCTTATTCAAAAAAAAAACTTAATTGAGGCTTGAAGTTCACATTAGTTACCAAAGACTTTAAGGCTAACAAACCTATGTTAAAAATTCGTATGCAAAAACAGTACTTTAGCTAGTGTATGTTTTAATAAATTTTGCATGTTGATACTGGCAACACCATCATTCTCTCTTGTCTCTTTATAGTTAACGATGCAAAACAAACGAGTATTATTCATCCGGATAGTCGGATATATTGATAATGTTTTGCATAGTTTTAATATAAAATGTCATTTTTCGGTACTTAAGATGTAAATTGATATTTATAGTACATAAAAAACATAAACTAAATAGATTTATCGCAATGCAAAATAATAAATACGCCTATTTTTTGTAAAGGTTGTAAACCAATTACCTGGAGAACGAGCTTTGTTCACTCGTTTTGATTGTATGTACATCAATATAAAGTTTGTATATTTACATTATTTAGCTAAGAAATATACTTACATACATACGAGTATGTTAATTATAAATTTCGTTCTACAGATAAGCAATGAGAATAATACCAGTGAAAAAAGGAAAAACCGGAATTACTTTTAAGTTATTTAAAACTTTTTAATATTAATATTATGTTTTTTGCTTTGGTAACCTAGTCTGCATTAGTACAAACGTTAAGTAAATTAAAATAAAACCAATTCCTTATTTGATTTACATTGCAATGTTTGAACTAGTAGGTATTTGTTTTCTTAATTTTATTTGTTATTTTTTGATATTACAAGAACTTAAAAGGATGTACATATGTATTTAAATAAATATTTCTAAATGAAAAACAAAATAAAATCAATATATGTTTTCCAATTATGTATTTTAATTTAATTGACTTTAAAAATATTTTCCAGTAAATGCTCTAAGTATAGCATTTTCTTGTAATATTGCGCGGCATCAGCACCAGTTTCCTTTATTTTTATGTGGCAGACGTTAATTGCGGCACGATCTAAATAAAAAATTACATTGGAAAATAATTTTTGCATAAAATAAAAATTAATTTTACCAATTCTGTTCATTAAATTTAATAAATCCATTTTTTTATTTCACAAATCCACACAATTTCAAATAATATCAATAATTTTGTTCACAAAACTTTGTTTGTCAAAACAATAAAATATTTTAACATCGCTTTAAAGTAGGTGAGTAGTTGCTTTAAATTATTTGATGTTAACGTTGGTTTACAATACGTGTGTTAAGCTAATAATCGTTTTTGAATGAAACTTTAAGGAATTTTGCTTAAAGTTGGTTTACCAACGACTTTTATCCATTATATCAAGACAAGCTTGAGCTTTATAAAGCAAAATTATAATTAAAAGAAACTCCGTAATATCTACAAAATCCATCGAAAATTTTTACTCTAATGAAAAGAAATGTTGCAAACATGTAGAAAACAACTGATTTTCTACACGTGAACGAAGTACTCATTGTGCCAACCTTATCCGTCATTGCGTTAACGTTAGTTGAAAAAGTCAACGGATGACGGATGACGGATTCTATGTGCCCCAGCCTTAAATCCAACTACTACGTCAATGTTGATGTGCGCAGCTTATATACTCTTAATGATCATTTCTCCAACAATCATGATGTTTGTTGAAGATGAATCACATCATGGTACACTAAAATTAAACATGAACACAAACATACGCACATGCATACATACACGCTCCAATCAGACATACTCAATGTACAAATGCCGACAGACAACAACAATAAACATCACCGTCGTTTTGCTGATAATCAACAAGTATTTATGTATGCATGTACATAAATATGTATAGCTGTGTGTTCATTTGCAATGAATAATATAAGAAAATAAGAATAACAACAATTCAGTATGTTCTGGCTAAAGTACAATGGGACTATATATATATATATATATATATATATATATATATATATATATATATATATATATATATATATATATATATATATATATATATATGTATATATGTATATATATATATATATATATATATATATATATATATATATATATATATATATATATATATATATATAGATATATGTATGTATATATATATATATATATATATATATATATATATATATATATATATATATATATGTATATGTATATATATTTATATATATATATATATATATATATATATATATATATATATATATATAAAAGTATATATATACTATATACTACATATTGTTACGAATTTGGTCGTGAACAGTCCTTTTATATACTACGTTTATACGCACGCCTTATTTGCAAATAAAAAAGAATAATGTTGCCGTATAACTTTTTTATTGTAACTTATTAACTCACTTAGCAAGTCGTGAATAACGACACTATTTGCAAATAAAAAGTAAGACGTTGCCACTTCATGAACGTTTTTTGTGTTTTACTTACCAAACAATCATATTTTCGTCACATGGCATCACTAACAATAACACAAGTTCTGTATGCAATTTCCCGTATAAACAGTGAATTAGTTATTTGCAAATAGTTCTATTTGCAAATAAGAGGTGCGTATAAACGTAGTAATAATTATTCGAGAACATACTTAAATATTATTAATCTTATTTGCTTGTATTATTCATCATAATTACTCTAGATTCTAGAGTCTAGAACATAATGAATTGTTGTTATTGTTTTTGTATTCATTGTAAATGAGCACATGACAACTATACATACATGCATACATATACTACGTTTATACGCACGTCTTATTTGCAAAAAAAAAGAAGAATGTTGCCGTATAACTTTTTTATTGTAACTTATTAACTCACTTAAACAAGTCGTGAATAACGACACTATTTGCAAACAAAAAGTAAGACGTTGCCACTTCATGAACGTTTTTTGTGTTTTACTTACCAAACAATCATATTTTCGTCACATGGCATCACTAATAATAATATAAGTTCTGTATGCAATTACCCGTATAAACAGTGAATTAGTTATTTGCAAATAGTTCTATTTGCAAATAAGACGTGCGTATAAACGTGGTAATAGATAATTGTTAAGCCTCGGTAAAGAGAATGTACACAGCCACACAACACACATGTTAAATACGTACGGTTTCTAAGGAATTGAAACCGCGAATAAGCTCATGATTATTGTTGTTGGTAGACGTCGGCATTTGTATGTCTGATTGAAGCGTGTGTGTATGTGTGTATGTACGTGGCTTGTGCTCATGTTTACTTTAAAGGTGAATTCACCCATTCGTTCTGAACGTTCCGAACGATTTTTTTTATATGTAGTTTGACGTCTCAATTTTGAGAAAGAGAGTAAATTTAATGCGGAACAACAACAAAAATTTCGTTCAGAACGAATGGGTGGATTCACCTTAAGTATACGATGATGCGCGCAGTTTCTACAAACATAATGTATGTACGTACGTCTTGAGTTTATGTTAATTTAAGTGTACGATGATGTGATTCAGTTTCGACAAACACCATGATCGTTCTAGAAATGTTCATTAAGGGTATATAAGCTGCGCACATCAACGTCAGCAGTTAGTCTGAGACAGTATTCAGTGAGTAAACAATCAGAGTTGAGTCAGTAGTCAGTGACCAGTCAGTTGCTGAGTAAACAGTCAGTGTTGAGACAGTCGAGTAGTTAGTGTGATTGGATTTATCTGTTAGCTGTAAAGTGTTTTAAGTGGATACTACGTTTTTGTACATAGTACAGTGGTATTAAATTAAATAAAGTAGTAGCTGTTAAGTACTGAAAATTGATATATTGAGCGTTTAATTTCATTGCAATCTAAGAACCCACGGAAAACGTTTTTAGTAAAGTGAAAAACGTAACAATATATATATATATATATATATATATATATATATATATATATATATATATATATATATATATATATATATATATATATATATATATATATATATATATATATATATATATATATTAGACCTGGCGTTAAAAAGTTTTTTTTCGGAATCATGAATGTGGGTAGTGATTAAAATATGCGATTTGATGCCAAAATTGATGTAAAAAATTTTCAGGCTGATCGGATGGTTGACATTTAAAAAAAAACCACCAAAATAATTGTTTTTTACATTATATCAACTTTTTTAATAAGAAATACTATAAATATAATGTTTTTTCTTTAATTGTTATTTAATACTCATATTATTTTTATTTTTAATCAATGAAGATTTTGTATAGGCTTGAAAGTCCTTACGGTAGTCTTCTACAATATGTAACAAGTACTGTTTATCACGTTCGTTGTGTGTTAAGCATCTGTTAAAGTCAGTTATTAGTAGTCACAAAATAGCTTAAGTCCTTGGATGTGAATAATTATAACGAATTCCACTCAACTGGCTCGCAGAAATTTTAAAGTGTGCGTAAAAAATATACAGTTTTAGACAAAAGATGGCATTAGACATGAATCTTGCATGAGACGTGGCGACGCGTCGCTCCAGGTGCACGAAATGTGAAATTGGGAATGCTACCACTAAGAAAAGAAAAATAAATGCAATTTGTAGGAGTTCTCTATAATCATGCCGAATGTGGACTTGTTGCTTTCTTGTTTTATGTTCTTCGACAGATGACACTCAAAACCTGTTCATCTTGCATACAAGTTTTTTTCCACTAATATTTATTTATTGTATCTTCAAAACTGAACTAACAACAAGTATTCAAATCTTAAGTATAAATATAATAATTAGGCCCAACCAGTGTCGGACATAAACTTAGTGATAGTAATTAATAATACATATGTAAATGTGTTATGCACAAAAATATTTTAAAAAAATTTCAGCTGAAGTGTGACGTATTAAAGCCGTACTGTCTCTCTTTTTTAAGCGGATGCGTGCAGTAAAGTTCAAGATATTACGAGCAAGGAGGTTAGGATGGGACTCGAATTTTTTTAAATATTTGCATGCATATTTTGCAATTTCAGCGGTCACAAGTGGCATATTTAAATCACGATGTAAAATTAAATTTTTGATGTACCATGGAGCTGATGTAATTAACCTTAAAATTTTGTTTTGCCTCCGTTGGATTCTCTCTACATAGGAAGCCGAAGCAGTGCCCCATAGCTTAATAACATAACACCATATGGGTTTCAAAAGCGACTTGTATATTAAAAGTTTACAATCTAGAGTGAGGGTTGAATTTCTGCTAATCAGCCAATGTATCTGGGTTAATTTAAATTTCATTTGTATTAGCTTAGAGTAAATGTGGTATTTCCATGTAAGCCGTCGGTCAAGGTGTATACCAAGGTATTTCACCTGTAAATGTTGAGGAACAACTTGATTGTTGATTCGATTGAGGGAACAAGAGTCTCTTCGTAGGGTAAATGTAACATGAACACACGTTTGTTCATTTACTTTTGTTCTCCATAAGTTCAACCACAGTTCCAATAGGTTAATATGTTCCTGAAGAAATCGGGATGCCTCGTCAGGGTTTTCATGCATATTAAGGCAGGCTGTATCATCGGCAAATGTAGAAGTGAGGATATTGCTGCTCAAAGGCATATCACAGGTATAAATCAAATACAAAACTGGCCCCAGTACACTCCCCTGCGGCACACCGGATAAGATAGTTTCGGGCACACTCATGAAGTCTCCTTCCACAACAGTGAACTGCCGGGCAAGAATGTAACTTTCTAAAAGATTTAGAATGTTTATGGTTACATATGTCTTTAATCCTGCATGCAAGTGCTGTATCCCTCTGAATTAAGTGTGTTCCATTGCCATGCAAAATGTTCAAAAATCGCCATCTCTGGGCCACTGGATTTTCCGAAATTAGTCTCAAATACAGCTCTTAAGAGAATTTGTGGAATATGGTGGCGACATGGCAACCACAATAAGCTGCGTTCCAGTCTGCCTTCCAATAAATTTCCAGCACCACTATGAGGGGCAGTATTTGCAGCAGTTGTATCAAAACATATCATTTCTAACGAATTCAGCATATTTATTTTTAGCAAATATTCGTAGATTGATTGAGCGACTGCAGCACCAGTTTGTCTAGAAATGTATATTTTTCATGCACACTTTAAAATTTCTGCGATTCATTTGAATGTAATTCATAATATGTACATTTTCTTAGTAAGTCTCTATATTCCATACTGGTTTAGAACCGGAAATGCAGTTGAAGTGCCAAATAGAGATATGCAACTGATAAAGGGGATTATTGGCTATTTTGATAAAAAAATATCTACAGTACTATTGAGAAAAATTCGGAACTATCAGAGGAAGCAGTTGCACTTGCCTTTTTGATCCATATGTAGACTTAGAAATAAATGAAAAGATGGTTTTGGCTTTGCAAATAGAGTCCGATAAAGACAATCATATCGGTGATGATGTTGATATTTTCCCTTCTAAAAACGTGTGTGCAAGTGTTGATGAATTACAATTATTCACATCCAAGGACTACTAATAACTGACTTTAATAGATGCTTAACACACAACGAAGGTGATAAAAAGTACTTGTTACATATTGTAGAGGACTATCGTAAGGACTTTCCAGCCTATACAAAATCTTCATTGATTAAAAATAATAAGCGTATTAAATAAAAATTAAAGAAAAAACATTATATTTATAGTATTTCTTATTGAAAAAGTTGATATAATGCAAAAAAAAAATATTTTGGTTGTTTTTCAAAATTTTGACCTTTGACCTCATTATGACACGGGTTGGTACCATCCGATCAGCCTGAAAATTTTGTACATCAATTTTGGCATCAAATCGCATATTTTAATCGCTCCCCACATTTATAATTCCAAAAAAACCTTTTGAACACCAGGTCTAATATATATATATATATATATATATATATATATATATATATATATATATATATATATATATATATATATATATATATATATATAATTAATTTTACCTTTTATTTAATATTTAAAAAAATATTATTTTTCAGAGCTGAAGCTCTTTCTTTATTAAATGTCCAACTTAAACTAAACTTTTACAAAATTGTTTTCTTAAATATAATTAACACTGTTTAGAACCAAATTGCATATTCGACATTTTCCCACAGGTGTAGAAATTATTTTGTGTGCGCGTGTGCACTCTCATCAAAACAGAAGAATGTTTGACAAAATTTATGTTTCTAAATAAAGAGAGTATCGGGTTTCCGTCTGGCTTTGTTTTTATGAATTTTAAAAATTAAATGTGTTAACTCCTCCCCGCCTAAATTTCAAACGTCCTCGTTTGAACTATCTGGTTTTTGTTCAAAAATATTATTCAATCCTTGGATTGCTGAACTAGATAAATTTATCTGATCGTTCAATCTCGGTTTTTTGTATTTTCGTACTGCCAAAACTATTATAATTATTAGCACTATCACAAAGGCTATTATACCATTTATTGATAGGCTTATTCTATTACCCGTTTCGATGAAGTTGATGTGTTTCATATTTTTTGTATTGATTTCTTTCATCATTTGAAGGGATAGGACCTCTTCTGTTCTATTGTCTATCGATTTTTGTTGGAGTATGGTGGGTAGTGGTTTGTTGCTACTAACTTCTCTAGTCTCGTAGGATCTGCCTTCTATTATTATTGTTGAGTTGTGGTGGCGAATAACAAATGTTCCATTCAATGCTGTTTCTTCGTCGTCTATTATGGCAATGCCTTTGTAATTGTTAATAAATAGCAAACCTTGGGAAATTTCCTCTATCTGTGGTAAATGTTGATTGTTGATTTGAGTGCAATTGGTTGGCTTACTTTTTAATAAATTAGCAATACAGTGGTCTTTACTTACATCTACTATTTGTTTATTATTACAAATTAACAGATTATTATAATTTTTGCATATATTTTGTATTCCAAATATTTTATTTTTGTTCTTTAATAAAGTCTTAAAGTTAATTTTATTTATTTTGTCTCTTCTTTTCACTGACCTAATTTCTAATACATTAAAGGATTCTAATTCGATAGTTGGCAAACTTATTATATAAATAATTGATTTTTCATCTGCCGCTACTTTTACTTCAGCAAATTCTAGTGCTTCGTCCATATTAATGAAAGGAAACTTGTCCTGAATTAATATCTCCTTTGCCACATCGAGTTCTCTGTCCGAAAGGATAAAAGAGTTTATTATGTCAGCCTTGGCCGAATGAATAGCATAAGCTATATTTGTTAACTCTTCCTTGAGTATATCTAATTTATATTTTATATTGAGAGCTAATTCATTGGCTATGATCTGGTCTGTTTTTATTATTTTAACTATTTCGTTTGTTCTGTTGGTAAGTTCATTTATTTTGTCTGCAGTCAGTTTGTTATCAGCTGATCATTGTTATTTTCTAACAGTACATTTATGCGATCAACCACAATTTCGTGGTCGCGGTGGTCTGGATTTCCAGCTATCCACTTCCAAGCACTACCTATAAAATCAAGGGAAAGTTTTGAAATGCGTTTATTGACCTTTAGCCTCGTTAATGAACTTTCGATTCCTAATACTAAGTTTGATAGTATAGGGTAAAATGCGTTCTTGCTCGAGAGTTCTTTCTGTATGGTACTGTTGATAGTCGTTATTAAGTCTTCGTACAACTCGATATCAATTAGATGGATTATCTTGAATGTGCCCTTCTGAATCTTTGCTGTGCCAGTATGAACGGCAACAAATTCCGAGTGAGAGTAATCATAAATCTGCACTTCGGCAGCGACAGTTGCCAATAACCTGTGCAATCAATTGGATCAAAAAAAAACATCGTTAATTCCGAATAAGACTTTTATGGATGATTTGACCTTTTTCTGTCAATACTGTACTGTGCCTATTTTCCTTTACCATTTCTTTCGTATAGCGCTTTGTCAGCTTAGTTCCTAATATTTTGTTCTTTTTTACATAAATTATTTGCCCTGGGATGTATGTTATAAAATCGTCCTCATTTTTATTATGAAATTCTTGATCCTTTTCCTGTTTAGCCTTTAACTTTTTTATGTTATTATGTCTTGTCCTTTCTATGTCTTGTGGTGAAAATGATACTGTTCTTCCGAAAAAGAGATCGACAGGTTTCCTTTTTGTAACCGAATGTATGGAGTGGTTATATTCGGCGACGGCTCTTTCAAGCAGCTCGTCGAGGTTTCTATGTCCGCCGTTTTCTTCCAAGCATATAATAATCTCAGTAAGAGTACTATGGAATCTTTCTACCTGTCCGTTAGCTTTGCTGTAGTATGGTGGTACTGTATAAATGTCTATTTTTAATTCGTCTCTCAACATAAATTTTATTGAATATGAATTTAGATATGGTTCGTTATCTATTACTATTGTTTTTGGTACGCCGAATGAAAAAATGATTTCTCTAAGTGGTTTTCTAATATCAATAATTTTGTTTGTGCGTATTTACTAAATTTGTCTAAAGCAGCTAAAATAGCCTTTCCTTCAGTTAGATATATGTCAACGTCAACAATTTCTCCTGGGTGACTTGGTAATGGTGTTTCAGACATTCTTGGATTTTGTGGCTGCCTTTCGTATTTATTTTCTTTGCAGGTTGAACATATTTTTGTTATGCGTTTAATCTTTTGTGCCATTCCTGGGAAATAGTATTTTTCAATTATCTGAGCCTTGTTCTCTATTGAGTTTCTATGTGCTCGATTGTGCGTAGCAATTATGATTTCTTCTTGGTCCTGTTCGTTTGTTACATCTTCGACAACCTTTTGCGTGTATTTGACCTTATAATTTCTGAGATGGAGAGGGAAAATATTTTGTATAAGTCCCATTATACCTTCTTCCGTGCAAATGCCATTAATAACAGATGGATTAAGTCTCCTTTTTAAATGTGAAAGTAAGTTTTCCTCTGTGAACTGTGGTTCTATTATCGTGTGCCTGTGTACCGAAGGAAAAATAATCTGGAATTGGTACGATGCTGTTTCGCCGATTGTTAAAAATATTTGGTTTCTAAAAACATTGATAGGTGCTTCGACACATGGTATCAAATCTTCCCCAGAACTCCCGTCACTATGTGTTGCATCGCTAAGAGTGTTTATCTGATTTGGAATTCTTGAGAGAGAGTCCGCCACAACATTTGTTTTTCCCGGTCTATATTCCAATTCGTAGTTGTATTCCTCCAATATTGATTTCCATCGCTTCATTTTATTATTAGTACTTCTATTGCTTAAAGTCAATGGCTGGTGGTCAGTTACAATCTTAACTTTCTTTGAACCGTATAAATAGTTTCTGCATTTTCCCAACGCCCATATGATTGCAAGCATCTCTTTTTCGTTGGTGGCCAGATGCTCTTCAGTTGTGCTCAATGACCTGGATATGAATGTGATGGGTTTGCTATTTTGGGAGAGAACTGCTCCGATTGCGTGGTCAGATGCGTCCGTTGTTAGTTCAAATTCTTTCTCAAAATCAGGATGTGACAGGATAACTTCTTCTGAAATAAGCGAATTCTTAATTTTCTCGAAAGCTTCTATAGCCTCAGGATTAGCTGTTATGGGTTGCTTTTTTGAAGTGTGTTTTGAGGTATATCCATCTATTCCGCGCAGTAACCTAGTCAATGGACCTGCAATTTGTGCATAATTTCTTATGAATCTGCGGTAATATCCCGCCATTCCGAGAAATGATCGCAATTCTTTTAAGGTTTTTGGAAAGGGTATTTTGTCTATTGCTTCTAACTTTTTTGGGTTGGTTTTGATTCCGCCTACACCGACAACAAATCCCAAGAACTCAACTTCTGTTTGCAAAAATTCACACTTGTCAAGTTGGATCTTTACGTTCGCGTTCTCTAATGTTTCAAAAATAATACCTAGATTCTCCAGATGCTCTTTTTCAGTTCCGCCGAAGATAATAATATCATCGATGTATATGTAACATCTCCTACCGATATGTGGCCGAAGAATATCGTCCAGTGCTCTCTGAAACGTTGCTGGGGCATTTTTCAGTCCGAATGGTAGGCGTAGGAATTCATATTTTCCGTTGTTGACTGAAAATGCTTTTTGTTGTCGTTTTTGTTTGTGTTTTTGGAATGTCGTCTTCTCTTAAGGGAATCTGGTGGAATCCCGATTTTAGGTCCAAAACACTGAAAAATTTGTTTCTTCCAAGATTTGCCAATACTTCATTAATTTCTGGGATTGGATAACGATCTGGTACTGTAACCTGGTTCAATTTTCGATAATCAATAACCATTCGATACTTCTTTTTCCCTGAAGCATCCATTTTTTTGTCCACGATCCACACTGGTGCGTTATAGGGTGACTTTTATGGTCTTATGATTCCGTTTTCCAGTAGTTCCTCTATCTGGTGTTCAATTTCCTCCTTCAAAGCCATCGGATATGGGTACGGTCTGCAATATACTGGGTTATCTGTGGTGGTTTTGATTTCTCCTTTCACTGTTGTAATATATGTGAGTCTTTCATTTGGTTCCGAAAACAATGAGGGATAATCACGGATGATTTTTAATAGTTGGTTACACTGATCATTGGAAAGATGGGCGATTCGCAAATCAATGCTATTAACAGATTGGGATGTTTTTTGCTTCAAGGGTATTACAATATTGGGCTCAATGGTCATAAAATTTCTATCTGTGTGTATGACAGCTTTAACTTTTCGCAATGTATCATTACCTATGATGCCGTGGAATGTTTGAAGTGTTGGTAATATGTAAAATTTCAACTTTTCGCTGTTCGGTCCGAAAATATCAACAAAGGTATGGTGAGTGATTTCGAGGTTTCCTGCAACTGAATTTATGTAAAATTGTCTCTCGTTAAGAATGGGATTTCTTATTCTGGTCGATTGTATGTAATTTTTGTTGGAACCTGTATCAATTAAAAATTCAAGAACATCTCCACCCTTGTTAAGTTCCAAGTAAGGTAATGAAGATGGAGTTAGTCTACAAAATAAACACTGTCGATAGTTGATTGTGATGATGCATGGGGCATTTCGCACTCCTGTTGACGATGGTCATCTTCAGGTGCACTGTATAAACCGTTAGGATCAGCATCGGTATTTAACTCTTCTTGTGGGTATTGGTCTTCATAAAATTGGGTTGGACATTGGTAAGTTTTAGCATAAAAATTTCTTTGAATTTTGTTGGG
Organism: Germaria angustata; assembly: GCA_963681545.1. NCBI lineage: Eukaryota > Metazoa > Arthropoda > Insecta > Diptera > Tachinidae > Germaria > Germaria angustata. Next base: position 77,701,406 of record OY812998.1, on the reverse strand, counting down.
AACGTTTGATGTATCCACGTTTGGTCTTTTTTGTGCGGATTGGTAGTTATTCCTTGGGATATTTTGATAGTTCACTTGTCTAGAATAATGTGATCTATCCACTTCCATTGGTTGTGGAGGTTTCGGGTGAAAATGTTGTCTATTGTTGAATCCGGTGAACCTTTGTTGAAAATTATTGGTAAATTGTCGTGGTGCTGTTGTGGGAATTGAGGAAATGTTCGTTGTTGCTGTTGTGGTTGGTAAATTGATCTGAACTGATTATAATTGTTTCTTGGTAAATGAGCTAATTCAGGGTAAAATATTCTAGGTTGTGGTCTTGGGGTTAAAGGAAAATGTTTTGAACGGCCTCCATGATTGTGGTCAAAACTTCTGGAAGTCATTGTCTTAATACCTTGTGCATATTGTCTTCTGAAATTCATATTATCTAATTTTAAACACATTTGCAGTGCCTCTGGTAAGCTTTTAAGCTCACTAACACTTAGCAATCTTGGCAAATCTCCATTTAATCCACGAACGAACGTGTCCAGTGCCTTGTTCCGGTATGAATGTGTCATAACATTCATCGCATCATTTGATAACCCGAGGCAAGCAACTTTGTCTAATATAAGTGACAACAACGAATATACTTTTTGATAATAGTCTGCGATACCCTGATTTCCTTGAGAAAGTGAATTCAGTTGATACTCTAAAGTTCCTAGGTCTCGCCCATCCGAGTAATGCATCATTAGGCATTTCTTTATTTTCGTCCAGTCAAGCGGTGTTCTATAGGACTCCAGTGCAGTATCTGCATCTCCGACTATTTTATGTCTGATAACGTGCAATATTGCGTAATATTTCGGAGTTCTTTGATACTTTCATAAACATTGAGGATCCTATCCACAGTCTTCCGCCATGAATTAAACTCGCCTGCCTTGCCACTGAACTCTCTTAAGCACTTTACAATATCAGGAACCTTGTCGGCTTCCTTAAGTTGCGATGCAGTAGCAACGTTGAAGGGTACGTCAGAAGTTTCATTTTCGTCCGGTGTCGTGTTTAGTTCCCTAAGTGTGTCATGTATTATGGTTTGTATTTGTTCCCTAAGTGACGGTAGTATAGTCGGTGAAGTATTCGTGCGGGTAGATGTCGAACTCCCTGCCAAAGACAGGTTGCTCAATTTATTTGCTAAGTCGGATGGTGTATTGGTAGTCATTTTTAGGACAAGAACTTTCTCACTATAGACAAGCACTGATTTATTCTTTTATAATTCTGAATTTATTTAGTTTAAGTTGTTTTTCCAAATACAATTCTGTGAGTAGCTGATCATAAAGAAAATATTTATTCCTATCAATACTATATTTCTTGTTATCCCTGCTATTGGAGGGTCTCGTAAGAATCGCAATAGCTTCCCCCTCTTACAAGGTTTCGTTAATGTTTTAACAATTTTTAATAAATTTGATTTTATTTTAACTTTTCAATTAATTTTTGTTTTAATATTCTTAAAATTTTTCACTTATTCTCTAAATTTTATTTTGGTGTTTTATCTTATATTTTCAATTTGTTATCTGGGAAATTAACTCTGATATTTGTTTAATTTTCTTTTTTTTTCTTTTGTAAAAAAAGTTTCAATTAATTTTAACCGTTAAATTTTCTTCTCTAATTAATTTTTAATTTAATATTTCCAATTTTCTAAAATTCCTTTTTAAATATGTACTATTTTTACTTACATATAACTTAAAATTAATGTCTTCATTTTCAACGTTGGGGCTTTGGATTGGTAGGCGTTCAGGATTAGCCCTTTTCCCTTTGTACTCCGGTCCCTCTTCGTTATAAAGTCGCTAAGCCTCCTTACTTTTAGATTTTCAGGCTTTTTTTTTTTGGTACTTTTTTCCACTTCTTTTTTGTATTTTATTATTAGCTTTCAATGGTATTGTCTTCTTGGTTCAATAATAAATGTTTTAATTCTTACAGTATTTTCACTATAATTTTATTTTGAATTTATCTTATTTATTTTATTTTAGCATATTTGTTTCTATTTCTTTATTGTTTTAGTTTTATTATTTATTTCGGTTACATTGGTTGTTTCGTTTCAATTGATTTGTTACAATTGTTTTAAAAATAATTTTTCTTCGAACCTTCCTCTTTTCAGGGGTTTTTTTTTATTTTTTATATTTATTGTTTCGCACACGATCCTTACTTTTTTTCTTTTCAGGATTTTTTATGTTTCTACACGAGAGCCTTACTTTTTCTTTTCAGGATTTCTTCTATGTTTCCACACGCGAGCCTTACTTTTTCTTTTCAGGATTTTTTTCGCGTGGGTCCCTGCTCGGGCGCCAATTAATTTTACCTTTTATTTAATATTTTAAAAAAAAATATTTTTCAGAGCTGAAGCTCTTTCTTTATTAAATGTCCAACTTAAACTAAACTTTTACAAAATTGTTTTCTTAAATATAATTAACACTGTTTAGAACCAAATTGCATATTCGACATTTTCCCACAGGTGTAGAAATTATTTTGTGTGCGCGTGTGCACTCTCATCAAAACAGAAGAATGTTTGACAAAATTTATGTTTCTAAATAAAGAGAGTATCGGGTTTCCGTCTGGCTTTGTTTTTATGAATTTTAAAAATTAAATGTGTTAACTCCTCCCCGCCTAAATTTCAAACGTCCTCGTTTGAACTATCTGGTTTTTGTTCAAAAATATTATTCAATCCTTGGATTGCTGAACTAGATAAATTTATCTGATCGTTCAATCTCGGTTTTTTGTATTTTCGTACTGCCAAAACTATTATAATTATTAGCACTATCACAAAGGCTATTATACCATTTATTGATAGGCTTATTCTATTACCCGTTTCGATGAAGTTGATGTGTTTCATATTTTTTGTATTGATTTCTTTCATCATTTGAAGGGATAGGACCTCTTCTGTTCTATTGTCTATCGATTTTTGTTGGAGTATGGTGGGTAGTGGTTTGTTGCTACTAACTTCTCTAGTCTCGTAGGATCTGCCTTCTATTATTATTGTTGAGTTGTGGTGGCGAATAACAAATGTTCCATTCAATGCTGTTTCTTCGTCGTCTATTATGGCAATGCCTTTGTAATTGTTAATAAATAGCAAACCTTGGGAAATTTCCTCTATCTGTGGTAAATGTTGATTGTTGATTTGAGTGCAATTGGTTGGCTTACTTTTTAATAAATTAGCAATACAGTGGTCTTTACTTACATCTACTATTTGTTTATTATTACAAATTAACAGATTATTATAATTTTTGCATATATTTTGTATTCCAAATATTTTATTTTTGTTCTTTAATAAAGTCTTAAAGTTAATTTTATTTATTTTGTCTCTTCTTTTCACTGACCTAATTTCTAATACATTAAAGGATTCTAATTCGATAGTTGGCAAACTTATTATATAAATAATTGATTTTTCATCTGCCGCTACTTTTACTTCAGCAAATTCTAGTGCTTCGTCCATATTAATGAAAGGAAACTTGTCCTGAATTAATATCTCCTTTGCCACATCGAGTTCTCTGTCCGAAAGGATAAAAGAGTTTATTATGTCAGCCTTGGCCGAATGAATAGCATAAGCTATATTTGTTAACTCTTCCTTGAGTATATCTAATTTATATTTTATATTGAGAGCTAATTCATTGGCTATGATCTGGTCTGTTTTTATTATTTTAACTATTTCGTTTGTTCTGTTGGTAAGTTCATTTATTTTGTCTGCAGTCAGTTTGTTATCAGCTGATCATTGTTATTTTCTAACAGTACATTTATGCGATCAACCACAATTTCGTGGTCGCGGTGGTCTGGATTTCCAGCTATCCACTTCCAAGCACTACCTATAAAATCAAGGGAAAGTTTTGAAATGCGTTTATTGACCTTTAGCCTCGTTAATGAACTTTCGATTCCTAATACTAAGTTTGATAGTATAGGGTAAAATGCGTTCTTGCTCGAGAGTTCTTTCTGTATGGTACTGTTGATAGTCGTTATTAAGTCTTCGTACAACTCGATATCAATTAGATGGATTATCTTGAATGTGCCCTTCTGAATCTTTGCTGTGCCAGTATGAACGGCAACAAATTCCGAGTGAGAGTAATCATAAATCTGCACTTCGGCAGCGACAGTTGCCAATAACCTGTGCAATCAATTGGATCAAAAAAAAACATCGTTAATTCCGAATAAGACTTTTATGGATGATTTGACCTTTTTCTGTCAATACTGTACTGTGCCTATTTTCCTTTACCATTTCTTTCGTATAGCGCTTTGTCAGCTTAGTTCCTAATATTTTGTTCTTTTTTACATAAATTATTTGCCCTGGGATGTATGTTATAAAATCGTCCTCATTTTTATTATGAAATTCTTGATCCTTTTCCTGTTTAGCCTTTAACTTTTTTATGTTATTATGTCTTGTCCTTTCTATGTCTTGTGGTGAAAATGATACTGTTCTTCCGAAAAAGAGATCGACAGGTTTCCTTTTTGTAACCGAATGTATGGAGTGGTTATATTCGGCGACGGCTCTTTCAAGCAGCTCGTCGAGGTTTCTATGTCCGCCGTTTTCTTCCAAGCATATAATAATCTCAGTAAGAGTACTATGGAATCTTTCTACCTGTCCGTTAGCTTTGCTGTAGTATGGTGGTACTGTATAAATGTCTATTTTTAATTCGTCTCTCAACATAAATTTTATTGAATATGAATTTAGGGATGGTTCGTTATCTATTACTATTGTTTTTGGTACGCCGAATGAAAAAATGATTTCTCTAAGTGGTTTTCTAATATCAATAATTTTGTTTGTGCGTATTTACTAAATTTGTCTAAAGCAGCTAAAATAGCCTTTCCTTCAGTTAGATATATGTCAACGTCAACAATTTCTCCTGGGTGACTTGGTAATGGTGTTTCAGACATTCTTGGATTTTGTGGCTGCCTTTCGTATTTATTTTCTTTGCAGGTTGAACATATTTTTGTTATGCGTTTAATCTTTTGTGCCATTCCTGGGAAATAGTATTTTTCAATTATCTGAGCCTTGTTCTCTATTGAGTTTCTATGTGCTCGATTGTGCGTAGCAATTATGATTTCTTCTTGGTCCTGTTCGTTTGTTACATCTTCGACAACCTTTTGCGTGTATTTGACCTTATAATTTCTGAGATGGAGAGGGAAAATATTTTGTATAAGTCCCATTATACCTTCTTCCGTGCAAATGCCATTAATAACAGATGGATTAAGTCTCCTTTTTAAATGTGAAAGTAAGTTTTCCTCTGTGAACTGTGGTTCTATTATCGTGTGCCTGTGTACCGAAGGAAAAATAATCTGGAATTGGTACGATGCTGTTTCGCCGATTGTTAAAAATATTTGGTTTCTAAAAACATTGATAGGTGCTTCGACACATGGTATCAAATCTTCCCCAGAACTCCCGTCACTATGTGTTGCATCGCTAAGAGTGTTTATCTGATTTGGAATTCTTGAGAGAGAGTCCGCCACAACATTTGTTTTTCCCGGTCTATATTCCAATTCGTAGTTGTATTCCTCCAATATTGATTTCCATCGCTTCATTTTATTATTAGTACTTCTATTGCTTAAAGTCAATGGCTGGTGGTCAGTTACAATCTTAACTTTCTTTGAACCGTATAAATAGTTTCTGCATTTTCCCAACGCCCATATGATTGCAAGCATCTCTTTTTCGTTGGTGGCCAGATGCTCTTCAGTTGTGCTCAATGACCTGGATATGAATGTGATGGGTTTGCTATTTTGGGAGAGAACTGCTCCGATTGCGTGGTCAGATGCGTCCGTTGTTAGTTCAAATTCTTTCTCAAAATCAGGATGTGACAGGATAACTTCTTCTGAAATAAGCGAATTCTTAATTTTCTCGAAAGCTTCTATAGCCTCAGGATTAGCTGTTATGGGTTGCTTTTTTGAAGTGTGTTTTGAGGTATATCCATCTATTCCGCGCAGTAACCTAGTCAATGGACCTGCAATTTGTGCATAATTTCTTATGAATCTGCGGTAATATCCCGCCATTCCGAGAAATGATCGCAATTCTTTTAAGGTTTTTGGAAAGGGTATTTTGTCTATTGCTTCTAACTTTTTTGGGTTGGTTTTGATTCCGCCTACACCGACAACAAATCCCAAGAACTCAACTTCTGTTTGCAAAAATTCACACTTGTCAAGTTGGATCTTTACGTTCGCGTTCTCTAATGTTTCAAAAATAATACCTAGATTCTCCAGATGCTCTTTTTCAGTTCCGCCGAAGATAATAATATCATCGATGTATATGTAACATCTCCTACCGATATGTGGCCGAAGAATATCGTCCAGTGCTCTCTGAAACGTTGCTGGGGCATTTTTCAGTCCGAATGGTAGGCGTAGGAATTCATATTTTCCGTTGTTGACTGAAAATGCTTTTTGTTGTCGTTTTTGTTTGTGTTTTTGGAATGTCGTCTTCTCTTAAGGGAATCTGGTGGAATCCCGATTTTAGGTCCAAAACACTGAAAAATTTGTTTCTTCCAAGATTTGCCAATACTTCATTAATTTCTGGGATTGGATAACGATCTGGTACTGTAACCTGGTTCAATTTTCGATAATCAATAACCATTCGATACTTCTTTTTCCCTGAAGCATCCATTTTTTTGTCCACGATCCACACTGGTGCGTTATAGGGTGACTTTTATGGTCTTATGATTCCGTTTTCCAGTAGTTCCTCTATCTGGTGTTCAATTTCCTCCTTCAAAGCCATCGGATATGGGTACGGTCTGCAATATACTGGGTTATCTGTGGTGGTTTTGATTTCTCCTTTCACTGTTGTAATATATGTGAGTCTTTCATTTGGTTCCGAAAACAATGAGGGATAATCACGGATGATTTTTAATAGTTGGTTACACTGATCATTGGAAAGATGGGCGATTCGCAAATCAATGCTATTAACAGATTGGGATGTTTTTTGCTTCAAGGGTATTACAATATTGGGCTCAATGGTCATAAAATTTCTATCTGTGTGTATGACAGCTTTAACTTTTCGCAATGTATCATTACCTATGATGCCGTGGAATGTTTGAAGTGTTGGTAATATGTAAAATTTCAACTTTTCGCTGTTCGGTCCGAAAATATCAACAAAGGTATGGTGAGTGATTTCGAGGTTTCCTGCAACTGAATTTATGTAAAATTGTCTCTCGTTAAGAATGGGATTTCTTATTCTGGTCGATTGTATGTAATTTTTGTTGGAACCTGTATCAATTAAAAATTCAAGAACATCTCCACCCTTGTTAAGTTCCAAGTAAGGTAATGAAGATGGAGTTAGTCTACAAAATAAACACTGTCGATAGTTGATTGTGATGATGCATGGGGCATTTCGCACTCCTGTTGACGATGGTCATCTTCAGGTGCACTGTATAAACCGTTAGGATCAGCATCGGTATTTAACTCTTCTTGTGGGTATTGGTCTTCATAAAATTGGGTTGGACATTGGTAAGTTTTAGCATAAAAATTTCTTTGAATTTTGTTGGGAACGTTTGATGTATCCACGTTTGGTCTTTTTTGTGCGGATTGGTAGTTATTCCTTGGGATATTTTGATAGTTCACTTGTCTAGAATAATGTGATCTATCCACTTCCATTGGTTGTGGAGGTTTCGGGTGAAAATGTTGTCTATTGTTGAATCCGGTGAACCTTTGTTGAAAATTATTGGTAAATTGTCGTGGTGCTGTTGTGGGAATTGAGGAAATGTTCGTTGTTGCTGTTGTGGTTGGTAAATTGATCTGAACTGATTATAATTGTTTCTTGGTAAATGAGCTAATTCAGGGTAAAATATTCTAGGTTGTGGTCTTGGGGTTAAAGGAAAATGTTTTGAACGGCCTCCATGATTGTGGTCAAAACTTCTGGAAGTCATTGTCTTAATACCTTGTGCATATTGTCTTCTGAAATTCATATTATCTAATTTTAAACACATTTGCAGTGCCTCTGGTAAGCTTTTAAGCTCACTAACACTTAGCAATCTTGGCAAATCTCCATTTAATCCACGAACGAACGTGTCCAGTGCCTTGTTCCGGTATGAATGTGTCATAACATTCATCGCATCATTTGATAACCCGAGGCAAGCAACTTTGTCTAATATAAGTGACAACAACGAATATACTTTTTGATAATAGTCTGCGATACCCTGATTTCCTTGAGAAAGTGAATTCAGTTGATACTCTAAAGTTCCTAGGTCTCGCCCATCCGAGTAATGCATCATTAGGCATTTCTTTATTTTCGTCCAGTCAAGCGGTGTTCTATAGGACTCCAGTGCAGTATCTGCATCTCCGACTATTTTATGTCTGATAACGTGCAATATTGCGTAATATTTCGGAGTTCTTTGATACTTTCATAAACATTGAGGATCCTATCCACAGTCTTCCGCCATGAATTAAACTCGCCTGCCTTGCCACTGAACTCTCTTAAGCACTTTACAATATCAGGAACCTTGTCGGCTTCCTTAAGTTGCGATGCAGTAGCAACGTTGAAGGGTACGTCAGAAGTTTCATTTTCGTCCGGTGTCGTGTTTAGTTCCCTAAGTGTGTCATGTATTATGGTTTGTATTTGTTCCCTAAGTGACGGTAGTATAGTCGGTGAAGTATTCGTGCGGGTAGATGTCGAACTCCCTGCCAAAGACAGGTTGCTCAATTTATTTGCTAAGTCGGATGGTGTATTGGTAGTCATTTTTAGGACAAGAACTTTCTCACTATAGACAAGCACTGATTTATTCTTTTATAATTCTGAATTTATTTAGTTTAAGTTGTTTTTCCAAATACAATTCTGTGAGTAGCTGATCATAAAGAAAATATTTATTCCTATCAATACTATATTTCTTGTTATCCCTGCTATTGGAGGGTCTCGTAAGAATCGCAATAGCTTCCCCCTCTTACAAGGTTTCGTTAATGTTTTAACAATTTTTAATAAATTTGATTTTATTTTAACTTTTCAATTAATTTTTGTTTTAATATTCTTAAAATTTTTCACTTATTCTCTAAATTTTATTTTGGTGTTTTATCTTATATTTTCAATTTGTTATCTGGGAAATTAACTCTGATATTTGTTTAATTTTCTTTTTTTTTTCTTTTGTAAAAAAAGTTTCAATTAATTTTAACCGTTAAATTTTCTTCTCTAATTAATTTTTAATTTAATATTTCCAATTTTCTAAAATTCCTTTTTAAATATGTACTATTTTTACTTACATATAACTTAAAATTAATGTCTTCATTTTCAACGTTGGGGCTTTGGATTGGTAGGCGTTCAGGATTAGCCCTTTTCCCTTTGTACTCCGGTCCCTCTTCGTTATAAAGTCGCTAAGCCTCCTTACTTTTAGATTTTCAGGCTTTTTTTTTTTTGGTACTTTTTTCCACTTCTTTTTTGTATTTTATTATTAGCTTTCAATGGTATTGTCTTCTTGGTTCAATAATAAATGTTTTAATTCTTACAGTATTTTCACTATAATTTTATTTTGAATTTATCTTATTTATTTTATTTTAGCATATTTGTTTCTATTTCTTTATTGTTTTAGTTTTATTATTTATTTCGGTTACATTGGTTGTTTCGTTTCAATTGATTTGTTACAATTGTTTTAAAAATAATTTTTCTTCGAACCTTCCTCTTTTCAGGGGTTTTTTTTTATTTTTTATATTTATTGTTTCGCACACGATCCTTACTTTTTTTCTTTTCAGGATTTTTTATGTTTCTACACGAGAGCCTTACTTTTTCTTTTCAGGATTTCTTCTATGTTTCCACACGCGAGCCTTACTTTTTCTTTTCAGGATTTTTTTCGCGTGGGTCCCTGCTCGGGCGCCAATTAATTTTACCTTTTATTTAATATTTTAAAAAAAAATATTTTTCAGAGCTGAAGCTCTTTCTTTATTAAATGTCCAACTTAAACTAAACTTTTACAAAATTGTTTTCTTAAATATAATTAACACTGTTTAGAACCAAATTGCATATGCGACATTTTCCCACAGGTGTAGAAATTATTTTGTGTGCGCGTGTGCACTGTCATCAAAACAGAAGAATGTTTGACAAAATTTATGTTGCTAAATAAAGAGAGTATTGGGTTTCCATCTGGCTTTGTTTTTATGAATTTTAAACATTAAATGTGTTAACTTATATATATATATATATATATATATATATATATATATATATATATATATATATATATATGTATATATGCTCGCTACACAAATTGAAATAAGTGAAAATACTTTTGTAAATGTAGAATTAATGTTGTTGTTTTATTTAATTTCCTCTTTCGCTTATTGGTATTTTGAGCGATTTCAGCATTTAATAACCTAATTCTAAAATACATCCTACATTTATAGAAAAAATTTTTACGTCATCACTTTCTTCGATTTCTTTTGCTTCCAACAAATGTTTCTGCAAATACCCGCTTGTAGGCAAAAAATTTTCGCCATTAAATTTTAAAAAGATAGTATCACATGATCTCAGGGTTTTCATTAATGAAGTTGATGGCTTACCATTGTTGATGGTTGATAGCTAACTTTCACTAAGGTGGCTAACCCATGAATAGCTCGAGTCCTTTAAAGGACTAACTGCAAAATTAAGATTTTTTTTTAATTTGTTGCAAATATATCCGGCTAGATTCTCCAAACCATCACACTCCAGGTTTTTTAACTCTTTTTTATTACTTTCTGTTTGCAATATATCCTCTTGGATGCGAGGATTATCACTCATAAGTATAGAACGTTAAGAAATCAAACAGTAGAAAACAAAAATACTATTATATGAAATTGAATGATTAAATTTACCTGTTAAAGAATTATGTACATCTAAGTCGGGAGTATCGTCAACCTTCGTATATTCGTTAGTACCCAAAATACCTTCGTTGTACTCTAGAATATATGAGCGAAATCTATGTTTAAATTTTTCAAGATCAGGATGATCGTGAAGTCCGCCTTTCGCTCTAATTATTTCAAAAAAATTTTCCAGGACATCATGATTTTGACGATACGGTAAAATGTAATCAATATTATACTGATTCTTCAATTCGATATGTAGCATTTTTAACGAGTTATTTGATTGAAAGATACCTTTGAAATAAGCGTATCATAAAATCTAATACTTACATATATAAATAGTCAAATATATACTTACACAAAATTTCCCACTTTTTTGCTGTTAAGGTTGGGGCACATAGAATCCGTCATCCGTCATTCTTCGACTTTTTCAACTGACGTTAACGCAATGACGGATGAGGTTGGCACAATGAGTACTTTGTTAATGTGTAGAAAATCAGTTGTTTTTTTTTACATGTTTGCAACATTTCTTTTTATTAAAGAGTAAAAATTTTCTATGGATTTTGAAGAAATTACGGATTTTATTTTAATTATAATTTTGCTTTATAAAGCTCAAGCTGTCTTGATATAACGGATAAAAGTCGAATATTTTTGGTCAGACCCAAAAAATCAACTGTTAATTAAAACAAAACATACTAAAAAATCAACTGATAGTTGTCAAAGTACTCAACGTACGTCAAAAGTTAAAAGTTGCCCAACTTTCATACGTTGCGTTGAAGGAGACGTACTGTATGTAGACAAGCTCATAACAAAACCTGTATTTTAACTTAGCTGTCAGTTGAAAAAGTGGACGGATGACGGATTCTATGTGCCCCAGCCTTTACTTTGGTTGCGTTTGTCAACTGCACACTTCATATTGACACTCTTTCTGCTCTCTTTTGGTTTTATTTTCGGTAGTTTTTCTTTCTTATGCAACTTTAAAACAAACTAGTATTAATTTTTTTATAATTATAATTATTTTGGTATAATACACACTTACTTAATATAAAAGTTTATGTGAAATTCGTTATTTATTAAGAACCGATTTAAGACTTTTTTTGCAGCCTTGTAGGCTGCCAACTTTTAAAAAATACATAAATTTTTTGCAAGATATTAAAATGTTACATAAGTATGTATGTTACAGACTTGGTAACCTTTGTGAGGGGACTACTACGTCATGAAACGTTAAATCATGCAAAAGCCGTAATCTTTATTACTACCATTCTTGGTGCAAAGTGAGATTTGCAAAGATTATTGTGGAACAGAAACACTTACCACTATACCGATTAAAATACAATTTGATAAATGTAAAGTGAAAAGTTGTTTTGTCGAACAGGGCCCTGGTCTATTTTCTTTTACTAAAAGCAGTTAATGAGTTATTTATATTCATAAATATAATTAAGTAAACTTTTTATACATGTTTTAGGAAATGAAGGCCAACATAACATCAACAATTCCGAGATTTACCGTGTCAACATTATCGCCTGGTGGCTTGTATACTTTATCAGTTTATGCATTTAATACTAAGGGCAGATCAGATGCCACTATCCTTAATGCTGCAATGCTAAGGATGCCTGAAAAACAACTGACATTTGAGCCAGGTAACTGTAAAATTTCGATTATGTACATAAGTATGTATGTTTAATGTAGCAGTCAATCCACAAAATAGTGAATTGAATCTTTAATCAATTACTACATACGTTTATGTGCGAATAAATTTATGTATTATGTAGGACTATTTGGAAATAAAAATGTCTCACGCTGAACATTTGACGTACATACATATGTACATATAATTGGTGAGCTAGATTTTTATTTTCCAATAAGTATAGAACGAAAATTATTGGCGGTTAATGAAACTATTTGGATATAAAACGCAACAAGTTGAAACTTTTTTCAAAAGTATTTTCATTGATCAGGTAGACCTGCAAACATCCTAATAAATAGAGAGAAAAGTTATACAAAACGAAATTGTGCTTTGAATAAAAAATTTGACAGGAACAGAAGGAAATTCACACTGCCTTTTATAAACATAAGTATGTACATACATATGTACATATAAAACCATATTTTTTCACAACAGTGATTCCAAATATCGAATTTCGTATGCCATCGACCGTATAAACAGTAAAGCTGTCATCCTTACACTACACGAGCTATCGACTTGCATATAGCATGAGCATAGCGTGGCGAAAGCATGTCGATGATCCTGTTCTCTGATGAACCATAATTTTTGCTTTATCAAAGTGTTTACTTTGTTTATCTTTCCGTTGCGCGTTTGGTTAGCTTTGTAAATGTTTGTGTTTTTTTAAGTGACTTGAGTAATTTTCATTGATGTTGACCGAAATCGTGCCATTTGATCCTGTTGTGGAGTTTTCTTAAGCCGCAGGTCTATGCGAATAAGCAACAAAACATAACGGCCCTCAAAGCCAACATAATATATGCATTAGAATCATGTGTGATAAGTTTTGGGATTATTATATATTGTTTTCTTTTAATTTATATTTGTGTTCTAGTGTGAGCCCTATAGTACTCTTATTTTTATTCTAGAGCCTTAGAGTAGCAGACGGCTCTATCTTATGGCAAAGTTAATTGCCGAAGTTTTTTTGAAAGAAATAAAACAAACTCTATATTTGAAGTCAGAATTATTTCTCTGGTTTATTTATAATTTTCTTCAGCTTATATACTATTTCTTATTCTATGTTTTCTACAATAATCTTATTCTATTTCTATGTTATTTTAATATTCACTTCCCCTACTTAATTTGTTTATGTTTAATTTGTGAACAAGTGCACATGGCATATTCAATTTCATTAGTTTTTATTTAATGCAGTCCTAGTGACCCGTTTTAATCAACACCAGGTACTTGAACTAGTAACCCAGTTTAATTAACACCAGTCACTTGAAATTGCATAACATAGTATTCTTTTATTTTGTGTTCTTATATTTTATTTGATTGTTTATACTTTTGTTTGGGTATGTATGTTTGTTTTTATTTTGTGTTCTTATATTTTATTTGATTGTTTATACTTTTGTTTGGGTATGTATGTTTGTTGTTTACATTTCTGTTTGTGTATGCATGTGTGCACTACACCCTTACCGCTAAAAAGAAAAAAAAATTTTTTTTTAAATTTTTTTGTTGATAATATTGAATTACAAAAGTACTACTTAAAATAATTTTATTCTATTCTTATGTATAGTCATAGGTTTATTATCTTTTAAAATAGTGATATTTACATCTTGTGTATTTATTACATCAAACGGTCCAATATATTGGCTTTCATTTTTCTTTGCATTTTCTTTTCCTAAAAATACTTTATCTCCTATTTTTATTTGAATATCGTTAGTATTCTTATCTTTAATATTTTTTTGCTTTATTTTGTTTTCTAATAATTTTCTGTTTGCCATTTCATGTGCATGTTTTAATTTTATTTTTAATTCTGTAATATAATCTTCATAATTATAAAATTTATCGTTCGACATGGGTTCAGTTGGTATTGACGCCAATTTTCCGTAAACAAGTTCAAATGGAGAAAAACCTGTGGATGAGTGTGGTGTTGTATTATACGCGAATGTATAATATGGAATCCATTCATCCCAATTGTGCTGTTCTGTGAAAGAACGCATGTATTCGTTTAAAACTTTGTGATTTCTTTCTATACTACCTAAAGTTTCATGGTGGTATGCTGTTGAAGTTACATGCTTGATTTTCATAAGTGTACAAATTCTATTAAATAATTCGTTTATGAACTCAGTTCCTCTGTCCGTTTTTATCGTATCAAAACATCCATATTTTAGTATAAATCTTTCTACTAATATTCTTCCTATCTCAGATGCTTCTTTAGTTTCTATTGGAAATGCGTCAATATATTTTGTTAGTTCGCATTGTGCTGTTAATATGTATCTATACCCGTTAGATATTCTTAGCGGACCTACAGTGTCTAATTGTATAAATTGAAATGGTTTTGTAGGTGTATTAGTTATTTAGATTGGTGCCTTGGTATGCTTAATGACTTTGTTCCTTTTATAAGATTCGCAATGACTGATGAAATCTTTTATCATTTTGTACATATTTTCCATATGTACTTTTGCTTTAATCTAATGATTGTTCTACGTATTCCCGCATGACCTCCGTATGGAGTTTCATGATATTCTTTTATTATCTCTTTTTGTCTATCTTTTTCCAGTATTTTCTCTGGTTGTTAAACAATATAGGTCTCTGCCTATGTTTATCTTTATTCTGCATGCTATTATATATTTTTATCAATTTTTCCTCACGTATGAGTTTGAAAATCGTATCATCCTTCGCTAGCGTTATTGTGAATATTTGATTATCTCGTAAAGTCTTAGTTAACTTCTGCAAGACTGAACCTAAATTCGAGTATGCATTTTCATTACAAGTTACTATTACGCGATTTCTACAAATTTCAACTTTTGGCATGCTTTTATTCATTTTATCTATAACAAAATTTAATCTTGGATATCCCTTAATTTGTGAAAACGATATGCTATTCCACATATAGATGTGATCAGTTTCTCTGTCACTGTTTCTTTTCTTATTGTTATATACTTATTTATCAACTGAATTAATGTATAAGAACAAGTAATAATCTGGCAGCGCTTTTCGCATGTCAACTAATAGAATGAGTAGAGATTAAGCAAGAATGAAATAAAGAGTCATTCGGCAACTTTGCACGTGGAGTACCCACATTGGCACATTGAAAGTCAAACGTCTGCCTTTTGGCGTCAAAACGGCTGCATCAATTTTTCAAAAGACTATTGAAAATCTTTTTCGTGGGATTCCACATGTAGTAGTCTACCAAGACGATATCACAATCACTGGCAGAAATCTCCAGGAACATTTACAAACATTAGATTCGGTCTTGTCAAAGCTGAGTTCAGCAGGTCTGACTTTAAATGAGACAAAATGCATTTTTTTTAAATCTGAGGTAACTTATTTAGGTTTTCAAATCGATAAATTTGGTCTTCGAAAAACACCAGAGCGAATTTCATGCATCAAAAACGCACCGGCACCAACTAATGTGACCGAACTTAAAGCCTTTTCCGGCATGGTGAATTATTATTCAAAATTTGTAAGCAATTTTGCTGAAAAAATGAAACCTTTATACAATCTACTAGCAAAAAATGTCAAATTTAACTAGTCAAGAGATTGCCAGAAGGCTTATGAACAAATAAAAAAAGATCTTGTATCAGATCAAGTTTTAATTCATTTTAACGCAACTTTGCCTATTATTCTCACCACCGATGCCAGTAACAATGCCGTTGCTGCAGTGCTAAGCCACAAGCTTCCTGATGGCTCTATAAAACCAGTAGCATTTGTTTCTCGTGCTTTAACCAAAAGTAAATTAAACTACGCGCCCATTGAAAAGGAAGGTTTAGCCATTGTTTTCAGTGTTTCAAAATTTCGTCAATATCTTTTGGGAAACAAGTTTACTATACGCACTGATCATAAACCATTGTTATCGTTATTTGGTCAAACAAAAGGGATACCCGTCATGGCAGCAGCGCGTATCCAGCGATGGGCAGTAATACTGTCAGGATTCGATTATGTTATCGAATATGTGAAAGGTGAGCGTAATCACGCCGATGGTTTGTCTAGAATGCCGCAATCGGTCATTGTTGAAGACTATCATGAAAATAGTTACGTAAATTTTATCGATTCAGTAAATTGCATGCACATAAACTTTCAAGACATTGCTAAAGAAACACGGCGCGATCCGGTGTTATCGAAGGTTTGTGAGGCAATTCAATCAGGCACTCTTCACAATATGAAAAATTCAATTTTTGAACCATTTCGAAACAAAGTCAATGAATTGAGCGTAGAATATGGTTGTATAATGTGGGGATATAGGTCTGTCATTCCACCAAAATGTAGACTGGAGTTATTGCAACAACTGCACCTCTCTCACTTGGGCATTGTCAAAACCAAGGCTTTGGCAAGATCGTACATGTGGTGGCCTGGCCTTGATAATGACATTGAAAAGTTAATTAGAAACTGCGCTCCTTGCCAAGAGCTTCAGGCTAGCCCTGAAAAAAGCAAATTAATTTCTTGGAAGCCTACTGATTCTGTGTGGAGTCGAGTACATGCCGACTTTGCAGGCCCCATAAAAAACCATTATTTATTTATAGTCATCGACTCATTCTCAAAATGGGTAGAAGTTTTTCCCACTAAAGACATAACTTCTAATTTTATCATTGGCAAAATGAGAAATTTATTTGCACGATATGGTATCGTAGACACGTTTGTGTCAGATAACGGTCGACAATTCGTGTCAGAAAATTTTCAAAAATTTTTAGAAATCAATGGTGTCAGACATATTTTAACAGCTCCTGGTCATCCTGCGACCAATGGCCAGGCTGAGAATTTTGTAAAAACGTTAAAAAAGTCTATCTATGCCAATCTTAAATCTGACAACCACGCCAATTTGGATACTGTAATATGTAGATTTTTAGCAGACTATCGTAATGCAAAGCATTGTACAACAAATGAGACACCTTCATATCTTTTTCTCAAAAGAACGCCAAAAACAAGATTCAGTTTGATTAAACCACCATTAGTTCAAGATGCAATAATTCAAAGCCAGCACAAAAGTATTACAAATTATAGGGGGGCGCGAAACGTAGAATTTCATAAGGGCGAAAAAGTTTGGGTTCGCAACTACTCAGACCCTAATAGAGCCAGTTGGTCTTCTGCAACAATTAATAAGCAACTTGGCCCAAGAACATACCTTTGCGTTTTAAATAACAACAATCGGGAAATTAAACGACATCTTAATCAGATACGAAGTCCAAAACAAAATGTTACAAACAACAACAATTCCACCGAGCATGATGCAGCAGTCACACGTAATGATATTGCAGCTTCTACAAACAACGAAACCCCACCTGAAAGTGACGTGCCCCAAGCCGAATCAAACCCCAACTCACACACACATTACCAACCCGAATTAAGTACTGCCATGCGTGAATTAAGACCGCGTCAAGGTGGTAAGGTAGTTAAGCCTTAAATAAAACAATCTACACTATTCATATTCAAATATGCATGTATATACATAACTGAGTAGCAAGGCGTAGCAATAACGCGTAATGCTACCAACGTAATTTCTTATCGATATAATTGTCAAAATGTTTAACACCAAATATAATAAAAACTTGAAATATTATTATTAGCTTTAAGCCATACATCTCCACAAAAAGGGGGTGCATGTTATATACTTATTTATCAACTGAATTAATGTATAAGAACAAGTAATAATCTGGCAGCGCTTTTCGCATGTCAACTAATAGAATGAGTAGAGATTAAGCAAGAATGAAATAAAGAGTCATTCGGTGATAAACTGCATTCAAACCACGTTGTTCTGATTCTTCTCTCCCACCTCACTACATTACACTTATTATTCTCATCTTTTCTAAACGAAGTACTTTCTTTATTAGTATTGTAGCTACTTTTCTTTAAATCTTTAGTCATTTTTCTAGTCATTACGTTTATAATTTTAGGCATCATGTCTTTCAAATCATTAGAATCTATTTTGATTCTTGATAATGCATCGGCATTAGTATTTATTTTTCCTTGCTTATATATAATCTCGAAGTCATAATCCATGAGATCTAATCTAATTCTAGTTAATCTTGATGAAGGATTACTATGAGTAAACAATGATATTAGTGGTCTGTGGTCAGTTACTACTTTGAACTTTCTACCATATAAGTATGGTCGAAAATGAGTGATTCCCCAATGAATAGCTAAAAGTTCTTTTTCTATCACGGGTTTGTTAATTTCATGTTTATTGAGAGAACGGCTTGCATATGAGATTGGTAAATCGCTATTTATTTCACCTTGTGAAAGTACTGCTCCTAACGCGTAATTTGATGCGTCGGTAGTAAGTATGAATTCTTTTTCAAAATCTGGGTATTGTAATATCGGTGGACTTGAAACTATAGATTTTAACATCTCAAAAGAACTTTGGCAATTTTCTGACCAAATAAATTGTTGGTTTTCCTTTAACAGTTCATTGAGAGGTTTAGCTATCTGTGCAAAATTTTTAACAAAACGTCTATAATAGTTACAAAAAGCTACGAATCTTCTAGTGTCATCTGCATTCTTTGGAATTGGATAAGTTTCAAGTGCCTTGCATTTACTTGGATCTGTCATTATTCCTTTATCTGTGATAAGATGTCCTAAATAAACCACTTCTGGTTTCAAAAAATTACATTTATTTGGATTTGAGATTGTAGGTTTTTAATCTTTGAAATACTTTTCTTAAATTATCATTATGGTGTTTTAAAGAACATCCAAAAACAATTATATCATCTACGTATATAAATGCATTGGAATCTAAACCTGTTAATGCTATTGTCAACATCCTTTGGAAACTGTTTAATGATATTTTGAGACCAAAAGGTAATCTTTTGAATTGATAGTGTCCATTATTCGTAGAAAATGCTGTAAGTGGTCTAGATGCTGGCTGTAACTATATCTGGTGGAATGAGCTCGTCATGTCTAGTGTTGAAAAATATTTTGCTCTTCCTATTTTGTCTAATACATCATCTAGTTAAGGTGATGGGAATTTGTCGTTGACTAATTTTTTATTTAATTGACGATAAT
The DNA here is from genome assembly GCA_963681545.1 of Germaria angustata. Taxonomy (NCBI): domain Eukaryota; kingdom Metazoa; phylum Arthropoda; class Insecta; order Diptera; family Tachinidae; genus Germaria; species Germaria angustata. The sequence goes on along the minus strand of OY812998.1, from coordinate 77,681,992 downwards.
CGACGACTAGTCTCCATTTCTTCTCATCGTTGTCACTTTTCTTTGGGACCAAAAGTAAAGCAGAATTATAAGGACTAACCGATGGTTCAACCAAATCTTCTATTAATTTCTTAACCTGTGTTTTGATTTCTTCCTGTTGTGATTGTGGTAATCTATAATTTCGTGTGTAAACTGGGGTATCGTCCACAGTATGTAATCTTTGTTTATAGAAATTATTCGCTGTTAAATGGTCTCCTTCTAAATGAAAAATATCTTGGAATTCTTTACATATCTTCTCTATGGTTTGCTTTGCGTTAATGTCGATTGTATCTATATTTAGTAATTTTCTTAATTTCTCCCATCTATCCTGTTGTTCAGCAATTTCTTTTTTATTATATAGGATGTTGTAATCTGATAAGCGTCTGATTTGTAAATCTAGTCGTGATATTGTAACCTCTTCGTCTGAAGCATTTAAAATTCTAATGTGCTTTGTCCCATGTTTTGGAATTATTGTATTACCCACAAAAACATTGCTTCTGATTTGTTTTGCACATACTACACTACATATTCTTCAATCTGTAAATTTGCTGCTTGTATCATTTCAGTTCTTGGTGGTATTATGAATTTATTGATATTTGCTCTCATTGGTAGAACGTATTCTGTTTCATTTATTATGATAGTTAATGTGTATGTCTCATAATCTATTTTTGCCAAATATTTAGTGAAAAAATCTCTACCTAGAATGTCATCTGTTGCTGTTGGGAATTCTTTATTCACTATTTGATATTCATGGTTTATTATGTCTTTCTGAAATACTAATTTCAGTATCGAAGTACCCATTGTTTGAATTGCATTGTTTTCAATACCCGTAATTTTGCAAGAATTGTGTTGATTTACTTCCTTATCACCTATAAAATTTTCTTTACATATAGAAATGTCCGCACCTGTATCTACCAAAAATCTCACAAAAACTCCTTCATCAGTTTTAAATGTTACAAAATGAGGTGCATCTGCGTGCGAATTGTATGTTTTTAATGTATATTCTCTTAATTGTTTTAACTTCCCTACGTCTTCTGTCAAATTTACTCCTGAGGGGTTTATCTCGTTTCCCTGTTCCTGAGTAACATATACCCTTCTTTGGTTTCTAAAATTTCGATTTCCTTGGTTGGTATTGTTGTTATTGTTATTATTTCTACGGGAACCATTTCTTTGCGAAGTATTATTATTCCTAAAATACTGACCAGGATTGCTATTACCATTTCTATTGTAAGTATTAACGTTATTATTATTATATCGTTGGTTGTTATTACTATGAAATCTTTTGTTATTGAAAGATCTCCTGTTCCTATTAAAATGCATTATAGAATTTGGTTGAGAAACTACTTCTGAAGCTATTTGGATTGCCTCATTTAGACTTTTGGGTCTTGCAGCGAAAACAGTAGCTCTGTGTGGTTCATTTAAACCATTTTTAAAGGTACTAAGCGCAATTTGATCATTCATTTTAATAATTGTATCTCTGCTCTCATAACCCAGTTCTATGATCTGAAGTTCATTAAGACAAGCTATAAGTGATTCAACCTTGTTGGCGAATTGTGTTACTGAACTATTTCCTTGTGTCTGTTTTGATAATTCAGTATGTACTGAAGAGAGTGATTTCTTTGGTGAAAATACTTTCCTAAGGGTACTTTTGAAAGTTTCTAGAGAATTTGGTGTCTCTTCTGAAATTAACTTGTTCCTTACTTTGTATGTTAATTTAGTGGCCAAGACGAACTTGATTAACTAACTTATCTCTGTATTGTCTTTAAGCGTTCCAGCATAGAATTCTATTATGCCAAGAAAGTTACTCATTTGCCCGAGGTTACCATTGAACTCTGGTATAATTTTGGATGCGTCAAGAATGCCAAACGATGCCATGTCTTCGATTTCTTTTACTTTCAAATAATTTAAAATGTTTTTTTCAATTTCATTAATATTTTCTAGAGAATAGCCTTCATTCTTTAGTGCAATAAATTTTAATTCTTCAAATTCTTGGAATTCTTTACATATCTTCTCTATGGTTTGCTTTGCGTTAATGTCGATTGTATCTATATTTAGTAATTTTCTTAATTTCTCACATCTATCCTGTTGTTCAGCAATTTCTTTTTTATTATATAGGATGTTGTAATCTGATAAGCGTCTGATTTGTAAATCTAGTCGTGATATTGTAACCTCTTCGTCTGAAGCATTTAAAATTCTAATGTGCTTTGTCCCATGTTTTGGAATTATTGTATTACCCACAAAAACATTGCTTCTGATTTGTTTTGCACATACTACACTACATATTCTTCAATCTGTAAATTTGCTGCTTGTATCATTTCAGTTCTTGGTGGTATTATGAATTTATTGATATTTGCTCTCATTGGTAGAACGTATTCTGTTTCATTTATTATGATAGTTAATGTGTATGTCTCATAATCTATTTTTGCCAAATATTTAGTGAAAAAATCTCTACCTAGAATGTCATCTGTTGCTGTTGGGAATTCTTTATTCACTATTTGATATTCATGGTTTATTATGTCTTTCTGAAATACTAATTTCAGTATCGAAGTACCCATTGTTTGAATTGCATTGTTTTCAATACCCGTAATTTTGCAAGAATTGTGTTGATTTACTTCCTTATCACCTATAAAATTTTCTTTACATATAGAAATGTCCGCACCTGTATCTACCAAAAATCTCACAAAAACTCCTTCATCAGTTTTAAATGTTACAAAATGAGGTGCATCTGCGTGCGAATTGTATGTTTTTAATGTATATTCTCTTAATTGTTTTAACTTCCCTACGTCTTCTGTCAAATTTACTCCTGAGGGGTTTATCTCGTTTCCCTGTTCCTGAGTAACATATACCCTTCTTTGGTTTCTAAAATTTCGATTTCCTTGGTTGGTATTGTTGTTATTGTTATTATTTCTACGGGAACCATTTCTTTGCGAAGTATTATTATTCCTAAAATACTGACCAGGATTGCTATTACCATTTCTATTGTAAGTATTAACGTTATTATTATTATATCGTTGGTTGTTATTACTATGAAATCTTTTGTTATTGAAAGATCTCCTGTTCCTATTAAAATGCATTATAGAATTTGGTTGAGAAACTACTTCTGAAGCTATTTGGATTGCCTCATTTAGACTTTTGGGTCTTGCAGCGAAAACAGTAGCTCTGTGTGGTTCATTTAAACCATTTTTAAAGGTACTAAGCGCAATTTGATCATTCATTTTAATAATTGTATCTCTGCTCTCATAACCCAGTTCTATGATCTGAAGTTCATTAAGACAAGCTATAAGTGATTCAACCTTGTTGGCGAATTGTGTTACTGAACTATTTCCTTGTGTCTGTTTTGATAATTCAGTATGTACTGAAGAGAGTGATTTCTTTGGTGAAAATACTTTCCTAAGGGTACTTTTGAAAGTTTCTAGAGAATTTGGTGTCTCTTCTGAAATTAACTTGTTCCTTACTTTGTATGTTAATTTAGTAGCCAAGACGAACTTGATTAACTAACTTATCTCTGTATTGTCTTTAAGCGTTCCAGCATAGAATTCTATTATGCCAAGAAAGTTACTCATTTGCCCGAGGTTACCATTGAACTCTGGTATAATTTTGGATGCGTCAAGAATGCCAAACGATGCCATGTCTTCGATTTCTTTTACTTTCAAATAATTTAAAATGTTTTTTTCAATTTCATTAATATTTTCTAGAGAATAGCCTTCATTCTTTAGTGCAATAAATTTTAATTCTTCAAATTCTTGGAATTCTTTACATATCTTCTCTATGGTTTGCTTTGCGTTAATGTCGATTGTATCTATATTTAGTAATTTTCTTAATTTCTCCCATCTATCCTGTTGTTCAGCAATTTCTTTTTTATTATATAGGATGTTGTAATCTGATAAGCGTCTGATTTGTAAATCTAGTCGTGATATTGTAACCTCTTCGTCTGAAGCATTTAAAATTCTAATGTGCTTTGTCCCATGTTTTGGAATTATTGTATTACCCACAAAAACATTGCTTCTGATTTGTTTTGCACATACTACACTACATATTCTTCAATCTGTAAATTTGCTGCTTGTATCATTTCAGTTCTTGGTGGTATTATGAATTTATTGATATTTGCTCTCATTGGTAGAACGTATTCTGTTTCATTTATTATGATAGTTAATGTGTATGTCTCATAATCTATTTTTGCCAAATATTTAGTGAAAAAATCTCTACCTAGAATGTCATCTGTTGCTGTTGGGAATTCTTTATTCACTATTTGATATTCATGGTTTATTATGTCTTTCTGAAATACTAATTTCAGTATCGAAGTACCCATTGTTTGAATTGCATTGTTTTCAATACCCGTAATTTTGCAAGAATTGTGTTGATTTACTTCCTTATCACCTATAAAATTTTCTTTACATATAGAAATGTCCGCACCTGTATCTACCAAAAATCTCACAAAAACTCCTTCATCAGTTTTAAATGTTACAAAATGAGGTGCATCTGCGTGCGAATTGTATGTTTTTAATGTATATTCTCTTAATTGTTTTAACTTCCCTACGTCTTCTGTCAAATTTACTCCTGAGGGGTTTATCTCGTTTCCCTGTTCCTGAGTAACATATACCCTTCTTTGGTTTCTAAAATTTCGATTTCCTTGGTTGGTATTGTTGTTATTGTTATTATTTCTACGGGAACCATTTCTTTGCGAAGTATTATTATTCCTAAAATACTGACCAGGATTGCTATTACCATTTCTATTGTAAGTATTAACGTTATTATTATTATATCGTTGGTTGTTATTACTATGAAATCTTTTGTTATTGAAAGATCTCCTGTTCCTATTAAAATGCATTATAGAATTTGGTTGAGAAACTACTTCTGAAGCTATTTGGATTGCCTCATTTAGACTTTTGGGTCTTGCAGCGAAAACAGTAGCTCTGTGTGGTTCATTTAAACCATTTTTAAAGGTACTAAGCGCAATTTGATCATTCATTTTAATAATTGTATCTCTGCTCTCATAACCCAGTTCTATGATCTGAAGTTCATTAAGACAAGCTATAAGTGATTCAACCTTGTTGGCGAATTGTGTTACTGAACTATTTCCTTGTGTCTGTTTTGATAATTCAGTATGTACTGAAGAGAGTGATTTCTTTGGTGAAAATACTTTCCTAAGGGTACTTTTGAAAGTTTCTAGAGAATTTGGTGTCTCTTCTGAAATTAACTTGTTCCTTACTTTGTATGTTAATTTAGTGGCCAAGACGAACTTGATCAACTAACTTATCTCTGTATTGTCTTTAAGCGTTCCAGCATAGAATTCTATTATGCCAAGAAAGTTACTCATTTGCCCGAGGTTACCATTGAACTCTGGTATAATTTTGGATGCGTCAGGAATGCCAAACGATGCCATGTCTTCGATTTCTTTTACTTTCAAATAATTTAAAATGTTTTTTTTCAATTTCATTAATATTTTCTAGAGAATAGCCTTCATTCTTTAGTGCAATAAATTTTAATTCTTCAATTAATTTTAAAGTATTTATTATATAATTTTTTGTATAATTTCTATTTGGACTCTTTTTTAAATTCTTATAAATACTTATCAATCTATCCATTAAACATTTATAAATTTGTTGACGATATTGTTTGTGCTGTAGCTGTTGATGGATTTAAATAATACAGACATTTGTAGTAGATGTCGCAACGCTACTTGAATATTGCTACGCAACTGAAGATGTTTGGTACGGAGTGTACTGAGGATGATGTTGTAATTGTTGCTGTTGAGCCTGAGCGTGCATTGAAATGCCAAGTTATATACTGCTTCAACTTCTTTGAAGGTGTGGCGTGAAAAATATTTGGCTCTACTAGGTTGATCGAATACATTTTCCAATCTTGTTAATGGAGATGTAGGATCGCAGGATATACAATGGTTGCAAATTTAACAATAGTTGCAGGGTTAAACTGTTAACTGGCAGGATCTTATTCGGCAAGATCTAATTCGGCAGTTAAATTGTGTTGATTTGGCAGGATCGCCATGTAATAAGTTTTGGGATTATTATATATTGTTTTCTTTTAATTTATATTTGTGTTCTAGTGTGAGCCTTATAGTACTCTTATTTTTATTCTAGAGCCTTAGAGTAGCAGACGGCTCTATCTTATGGCAAAGTTAATTGCCGAAGTTTTTTTGAAAGAAATAAAACAAACTCTATATTTGAAGTCAGAATTATTTCTCTGGTTTATTTATAATTTTCTTCAGCTTATATAATATTTCTTATTCTATGTTTTCTACAATAATCTTATTCTATTTCTGTTATTTTAATATTCACTTCCCCTACTTAATTTGTTTATGTTTAATTTGTGAACATGTGCACATGGCATTAATTGTGATCAAGTGCACATGGCATATTCAATTTCATTAGTTTTTATTTAATGCAGTCCTAGTGACCCGTATTAATCAACACCAGGTACTTGAACTAGTAACCCAGTTTAATTAACACCAGTCACTTGAAATTGCATAACATAGTATTCTTTTATTTTGTGTTCTTATATTTTATTTGATTGTTTATACTTTTGTTTGGGTATGTATGTTTGTTTTTATTTTGTGTTCTTATATTTTATTTGATTGTTTATACTTTTGTTTGGGTATGTATGTTTGTTGTTTACATTTCTGTTTGTGTATGCATGTATGCACTACACATGTAAAATTTTCGAACCGGGCCGATAGAGTAGCCTCGGCGGACATTTGCTCGATGTTATATACAATACATACATAACATTCATTGATTCATACACACAATTTTTTCATTTAAATTTAAAGATAGAAAACCCTAAAAAAGGCCCGTTCGCCCACTGGTTGAAATTCAAACATTATTGCAATAATACAAAACCGTTCAGATAAAATGTCATATTTTTCTAAATGTATTACCGTACTTACTCCGTTCTTTAATAGTTGTATTTATTAATGTGAGCTTCCCAAATAATTAATAGAAACGGTTTTGATGTTCATTTAAGAAACATAAATTTATTGCTAAATTTATTCGTGGAATCAAAATTCTTTTATTACGAACTACTCCCGTTATTATTTCGCAATCTATGGTGTCGCGGTGCAAGCATTTTATTCTCATTCGACTTCCATTTACTATGGCTTGTGTCGTGTTCAAATTACGAATCAGCATTACAATGGAATTTATTTTCAATTTCAATTAATGCGGTGGCATTCCGCTTACGTTCAGCGAATTTAAAAATTAAGAAGGATATTCATTTACGTCATTGACATCATTAGAAACTTTATAAAAACTGTAATAAACCTTCTCCTCCCCTGAAAGACGATTCAGTATATTATTATTTATTGAAGCGCAGTCTTCATTGGTAGGGGCTAAAATTACAGAATTAAGAATTTGATCCGATAATATATTCTCACGAATATTACCATAGATCTCAGTAATTAAACTATGAAAACAAACAATTATTTGTTGTGGCAATTCAATAATGTCATCACCTAACTCTGGATAATTTCTTAATTCACCATTACCAAGTTTATTTATGAAATTCAACAAATTCTACTTCTTCTGGTCTAGTTCTCATATTTTATGTTACGGTAACCTTGTGAAAAGAATTAAATTCCTTCCAACGAATGATGCAATTTTCAATTAAAGTAAATCGGGTCCCGTGTGGAACGACAAGTAAAATTTGCCTTAAATCGTACCTTAGTAGAATAGTTTTACCACCAAATGGTGGAATAGAATGAACAAATAACATAAGTTTTTCCTTCTGAGTGTTTACGGAGTTGCCAAGCCAAATTTAATTTAGTTAATTTGGAGTTTTTTGTTGTAATTTTTTTAGCAAATTAAGAGAGAAAGAGAAATCATGCCTTTATAATTGGATAATATTCTTAACTGTTTTTAACTATCTTAGGCACAAAAATGTAAAATAAAAAATACATTCTGCACTGACCTATTGACAATCTATCAAACAAAAAAAAAAAAATCAGGAGAATACGTTGAATTTAAGTCAGTTAAAATGATTCTTAACTTTTTCCACTTGCCTTTTTATATACACATAGATATCACCCGCAACTGAGCCGAAAGCTTTGCCTCTTCAGCTTTCTATTTATTTTTATACGTAGTGTTGGACGTTAACCCTTTTTCACAAATTTTTGACGTCTCTAATTTGTCTTATTCCACTTGTTCTTCTTCCTTCTGATCTTGTCGAATAATATGGATTATAAAATTATTGCAATGATAACATAACATAACATCCTTGAATTTTTTTTAAAATTACAGTACCGACGAAAAAAAATCATATATTTCTTCTGTGTGAATACACAAAAAATCATACATACATAACTTTTAGTTTTCTTCTGCAACATGGAAGAAGTATTAAACCAAATGGTTAAGATCCAGCATGAAAAGTAACAACGAACTTGACTTTACATGAACTTGTGAAAAATTTGGTAAAAGTATAAACATCCGAAAAATATCAACATGATAATCTTAATTATGTTACTTGTTTATTTTATTTAGCTAATTTGGCTTAACGCATATCATTGTGAAAAAGGTTTTTCGAAAGCTTGTTTTCAATAGGTATGTATATTTTGTTTGTATAAAAAAAGAAATTATCAGTTTCATAAAGAAAACAGACAAAAACTTTTTAATGTAACATATTAATGCTTAATTGTAAGTAATTATTATATTTTCCACAACTAGACCTTTGATGTTTCTAATTTTTTAAATAAAATAGACGAGTCACTGGTAAAGTGAACAAAACATTCACGAAACGTAGGGAAATATGAAAGAAAAAAACTTTGCATTTTTATTGTCATAAAAACACGTTAGGCCAAATTAGTTAAATCAAATAAGCAACTAACATAATTAAGATTAAACCAGGCTAAGAACAACACATCATAAACATGATAATGTTGAATTTCTTATTGGAGCATTGACTTCAAATATCAAAGAATTCAATTTCGATGACATTTTTTCAAAATTGGCAAATTCAATTACTGTGGTCATATACATATACTTATTCGATGCCATCTAACAAATAGAAGTTGAGAACGACTGAACTATTTTTCAAATATAACACCACATATTGGGTTATATCGTTTTAACCATATAACTTTCGGTATAAAAACGTTTCAATGTAAAATGCTGGCTGGAATAAAAAATGTCGCGGCATACACTGATATTTTTGTTTCCGGGAAAAAGGCAGAGTTCCACAATAAAAATCTTTATGACTTTTTATATCGAATTCAAGACTACGAACTGAAATTAAATTTTCAAAATGTAAAATTTTTGTTGAGCAAGTAAAGCAACGTAATACAAAGTCTAATACTAAGTGGAGCAAACACCATATAATATATAGTTTTTTTATATAAAAAATTCTTGGTAACGCACTATGATCCTACAAAAGATATAATAGTCAGAACAAAAAGGAACTGTTAGCTTTAATATTTGCTATAAAGAGATTCCACAAAATGATTTTCGGTAGAAAACACAAAATTCACGCCGACCATAAACAATTGTTAACTATTTTAGGAAAGAAATCAGGAATTGCAGTTTACCAAGCTAATCGTATATAGCGTTTGGCTGTTAAGCTTTTGGCGTACGACTTTGCTACAAGCTTTATATAAACAACTACTTTCGGGTATGCAGATGTGTTTTCACGTCTCATAGAAAAGATTATGTCATAGCAGCAGTAAAGTTCGAAAATGAAATTAAAACCATACTACAAGATAACCTAAAAACAAATAAGACTATGAAATATGAGACATCAAAAGACGAGACTCAATTGTTATTAAAGTATTTAGGAAATGGTTGGCATCGAACACGTCCCAAGTTATATGAAGAGGGGGCTGCAAGTCAAAATATACAAACAGTTTTTACAAAATTACAGATCGACTGTGAGCCAAAATTCATTGGATAGATTATCACCAGCTGAAATGTGAGTTGGCAAAAAAATGCGAACTTTGGACATAATTAGACCATGTCTGATAGATAAAATTTCCAAACGCAACTAAATAATGGAAGTTCAGTTAATAAAATGCATGATGCCAAAGAAACATATCTTTTACGTGAAGATAATGTATACACCAGTGGTGCGATTCAGTAACTTTTAACGCTTAAACAGAAGCTAAATTTAACAACAATAGCTGTGGTTTTCACTAACGATTGTGCGATTCACTAACTTCGTTTTAACATCTTTGTTATAATTTGATATCAAGTGGCATCTCTGTTAAAATAAGAGAAAAACACAAAGAGGAATAGAAAAAAAAAACAAAAGGATGTGTGTCGACCAAGCAGTGTATAATAATATATTTTCAAGAATTACTTTAATTATGATTAATAAAAGTAAAATTCTATAAGATAATATAAATAATCTTGTATGTATAAAATGTTTTTATAATTTTACATATTTGCTGCAAAATGACAACTGGCCCTCTTTGCAAAAGAATACGTGCTTCTACTGAACGGCTGACTTGAATCGTTTCAGTAACCACACAAAAATTATTGCTGTTAAGATAACGCCAGTGAATGTCTTTAAAAATGTTACTGAATAGAAAAACCTTTAATTTTGCTGTTAAAATTTTTAACCAACTCAACAGTCTTTAAATAAAGTTACTGAATCGCACTACAGGGTATATCAAAACAACAATTCTGGCTGGGAATATTATTAAAAGTACTAGAAATTTAATGATTGTATATTACATATCTTGCTTAGAAATGGAAAATTGATTCGTGTTCATACCAACCAAATAACGAAAAATCATAATAAAAATTAAAATTAAATTTCAAGAACCGGTCTGAAGCACTGGGATTATATGACGAGTTGAATATCTCTAACGTGCTCCACGAAACGATTGCATTAAAAGATCCCAACGGGAACGAGAACAGTTGCTAGGCGTATCCTTTGATAGGTTCCTAAGAGAGAATATGTTGTATAGTAACCCTTTTGCAACATTTTTGACTTTTCTGTTTATATTTTTTTACTTCTGTAATGTATTACATTAAAAATGCTTTTCTTTAGAAATATGAATTGCTTTATTTCCAAGTCAACTTAAAAACTATTTCTTATTGTAAGTATTTTATTTTATAATACATTTGATATTCTTGAAATATCCTAATTGATTATGATATGAAATAATAAGGAAAGTAGTTGTATATATAAGCAAGTACAAGTAAATTTTGAAGTGACCATATAAAGTTATATACTTTACATGCCCCTCCTTAAGATTATCATACATAAACAAAAAACTTTTTATATTCAACTTTACATTAATGATTATTTTTGTAATTTAGAGTTTTGTTTGTTAATTACTTTACCATCTACGCGTGGTCTGATTTCTCATCTGGTGTGGTTTTCATCTACACCTGTCGAAACTCTTTTCTCTATTGAGGCAGTTGTATGTTCAGGCACATCTTATATACTTTAGCTATATTCTGTGTTTTTTTTTGTTGTTCCTTATCTTGATTTAAATTTTTCTCTTGTGAATTATGTTGTTGTATACTTTGTTGTTCATTATATTGTACATTAGGTTGCTCTTGATTTTGTTACTGTTCACTTAGATCAATATTTCTAATTTGATCGAGAAGACGTTTAATTTCATAATTGTTATGATTTAATATACAATAATATGATCGAGATCCAAGCCGCTCTTTTATTGTAGCTTGTGACGAACTAGCTTTATATGGATTTCTATAATCTCGAACTAGCACATTTTGACCATTAGAAAATACTGTATCGTGAGTGCCTTTATAATATCTAATATTTTTTTCTTGCGACTCGACAATTTTTTCGTTTGTTGTTTTAGGTTTGAGAACGCTGAATCTTGTTTTTAAGGTTCTACCAAAAAATATTTTTGCTTTAGACTCCCCTGTTGTACAATGAATTGTATTACAATAAACAAATAGAAAGTGCTCTTAGAAATGATCTTCCAAGAAGCGGAGGACTCTCAGTATTTGAAACCACAACAACAACATTTTTGTTCACACCATTGTATGTAAATAATGCATTCTATTCCCCGGTGATAGAAATACGCTTACCGCTATAGTCCACAAATAGAACACTACAGGGTTTTAACTGTTTAATGATGTTATTTTCTTTAAGAAATTTAACTGGAACTAAAGCACAAGGACCACCAGTATGAGATACAGCCTTTAATGCCACACCATCAATATTTATTTAGTATGGTGTACACATCACCATAAAATTTCTCAGCCACACTAAAAATAGAATAATTAAATATATCATCATTATGTTCTTCATTAGTCGATAAATTATAATAATTAAAATTTTTTGTTTGTTTTTATCAGGGCAAACTGAAGCCAGGTGTCCTATTCGTCCACACAAATGACATTTACTATCTTTAAATTTACAAAAAGATGAACTATGATTACGCCAACCGCAATGAGAGCAAATGTTTTGTTTGTTATCATTTTTCTTTTTGCATATAATAAAATCATTGCTACTTCTATTAGAGTTTCCTTTTTTGATTTACAAATTTACACCAAAGTCTATAGAATCTTTTTATTTTGATGCAAGTTTTGTTTCAATTATTAAAGCCTTTCTTAGTGCTTGCTGTATTGTAATATTTTCATCATCCTCGAACAGCCTCTCATACTTAGATATTATTTGGTAATCCCATAAAAAATTGTTTTAAGCATCTAAATTATTTCCAAACTTACAGTTTAGTGCCAACATTTTCACTCGTGCAAACCATTCTGCAACTGTTTCATTTTCATTTTTGATAGAGCAATGAAACTTCTTCCGTTCATGGAATACTATGGATGGATGTGTATATTGCGTTTCCCAAATCTTACACAATTCTTCATAGGTTCCCGTAGAAGGTGAACCAGGGCTGCATAAACTATGTAATACATTGTATGCGCTAGAACCAATAAATTTTAACAAAATTGATTTTTTAACTTTGTTGCCTCCACATTTTATCCCGTAAAAATGTGTATCTAGCCGTTCCTTTCATAACATCCAATTATCGCTGCTAGGAGAAAATTTTAGAAAATTCGATGTTTGAAGTAGTGCCACTTAATTAGTTGCCATTTCGTAGATATTCGTGTAATTTCTTTGCGATAAAATGAAATTCGTTCATAAACGTTGTTGAAATAAAATAATTTTCTTTTTATTTAGCACATAAAATGTGTAATTGTTTTTCTGGTCGCTAATTATACTTATGTAATGCATTACATTAAAAATGCTTTTCTTTAGATATATGACTTTTTATTTCCAAGTCAAATTAAAAACTATTTCTTATTGTATTTTATTTTATAACACATTTGATATTCTTGAAATATCGTACTTGATTATGATATGAAATAATAAGGAAAGTAGTTGTATATGTAAACAAGTACAAGTAAACTTTGAAGTGACTATATAAAGTTATATACTTTACAACTTCCATCTGATCTTGTCGAGTAATACAGATTATAAAAATATTGTAATGATAAAATACTAAATCAAAAAATAAATTTTCAAGAATTACCATGCGTAGGCACTTTTATAATCCCAAGGGTTATTGCAAATATTCGTAAACGTAATTTATCTTTCCCAACATGTACACATGTACATATCTACATTGAAAATTAATATTTTTAAATCAAATATAAACATTTTTTATGTAAAGTAATGGATTTTCAATAACCATCATTAAAATATTCTACAAACCGTTGGATATATAATTCTAAGTGGATGTGAATTTCCACTTTTTCTTTGGTATTGACAATATCGTTTTTCAATTTCTTGGTGTCTATATATATTTTATGGAGAATACATCTGTCATACAAAAAATGGCAATAAATGTCAGATATCAAGGTGAATATAGCGTTTCGAACATATGATTGGGCTGCGATAGCAGCATATTAACGATCGAACTCATGTGCGACATATGTTTTGTTTAATGATCATTACAAGTTGGTGGCTAGTGCAAATTACAAGTTGCATTATCACACAAGTAATATGATATCTCAAAATTTCGTGTATAGTGGCGAAAATAGAGCAGTGCAAACACAATTTACGCTCGTTGGGAGAGGGAACACCAATGGAAAAATTGACAAGCAGACGGTAATCTTAATTTTGGCGATCATTTTGGAAAGTGAAACATTTTTATTAGACCAGTAGTGCGATTCAGTAACTTTATTTAAGAACTGCAGACTTGATTAAAAAATTTAACAGTAAAATTAACGATTTTGCTATTTAGCAAAATGATGATGAAAGATGTCCACTGGCACTATCTTAACGACAATAACTTTTTGTGGTTACTGAAACGATTAAAGTCAGCTGTTCAGTGGAAGCACGTATTATTCTGCAAAGAGGGCAAGTTGTTGTTTTAATGCATTTATATAATATTATAAAAGCATATTTGTTAATAATCGTTAGTGCAAGCCACAGTAGTTGTTAATAAATTTAGCTTTTGTCCAATCTTTAAAAGTTACTTAATCGCACCACAGAGCTGTATTCTATTTTTTGCATTGACAGTGATAGTTTTTAAAGATTCTATCAGTTTTGCAATAATTATTACAAAAACAACACTTATTTGATTTTAGGTTGCTTTACCAAAATAGAGAATATTGCATATTGTTTTTATAAATGTAACACAAGTACTGGAACTGCAATTATTTTTTTCATAGCCACCAAATGAAAAAAACATTATAATAATGGGAGAAAAGTTGCGTAATTTAACAGAAAAAACTGTTAGTTTTTAGACTCTTTTTGACAGAGATTATAACCACTTGCCAAAACATACTTCACTGAATATATATAGTATTTAGGGTAACTACATATTTTGTGTTACGAGTTAATTTGAAAAGTTTTCTTAAAGAGAAGAGAGAAAAAACACTATTACATACGAATTTCAAATAACTTGAATTAAAAATTTAATGTGTGCCGTGATACTTCACTTACCGAAGGAGTTAAATATCAAATGGTGTTAGATTGTAAAAAGTTTGAATTATTTTATCTTTAAAAATTTCTCCTCTCCAAAAACTGCATCCCTACGTGCCGTTGCAGTATATACATAATGGTTTTGATTTCATGAATATATTTTAATAAGTATGTTTGTATTGTTACTAGGTGATAAATCAAGGACGGATCTTCTGGTGTCTCCAATGATTTCGTTAACTGTTGGATTAACTTTGGCAATTTTGGTAGCTGGCTTAGCAATAATCTTAGCTCTTCGAATTCCGTGCAAATCTTCTAAGAGACAACAAAAAGACTTCCCTAATCAACAAGATTCACGAAACGTGTCACCTGGGCCTAGCGAAAAAAGTTCAGGCAGCAAAGAAATAGAAGGAAATGATGATGACAAGAACCCCGATATAATACCTGAAACAATGGATTCCGATGATCAAGTAAGAATTTTAATTGCAACTGGGTAGTAATTGAATTGCGATGGAATTAGATCCCATTTTTACAAAAATGGCATGGATCTTAGAACGACATTTCATTGACAGGACTTTTTTAGACATAATGAAGCAAGTATTTTTTAATCATATTTAGAGAAATATCTTTTATGTATATGCAAACACAAATTATAGGCGTATAGTGGAAACGTTAACGCATTCAGATTTAACATATTTTAGAAAATTATGATCTACTCTCAATATAGTATGGACTAACATTTGCGCAAATTTCGTATAATATTGTCAATCTTTAATAACTTGAAGACGGTTCAGATATCGAAATGAAATTGGGCACACATAATTTATGTACAAAAGCATTGCCATATGGAGAATATAGAAGTGGTCCGCCCATTTGTATTAGTACTATCATGTATCTACCACTAAAGTTTTAGTAAAAAACTCGTTTTTTATTTTTTCATCTCTTAATGTAGATAGAAGGTGATTTTTCACTTATTAAAAAAACATACAATTTAAAGAAATATATTTTTTTCACTAATATTTATTTATTGTATCTTCAAAACTGAACTAACAATAAGTATTCAAATATTAAGTATAGATATAATTATTAGGCCCAACTTAGGGATAGTAATTAATTATACATAATTGTCGTGTTAAGCACAAAAATATTTTCAAAAAATTTCATCTGGAGTGTTGCGTATTAAAGCCGTAGTGTCCCCCTTTCTTAAGCGGATGTGTTCAGTAAAGTTCAAGATATTATGAGCAAGGGGATTAGGATAGGACTCGAGTTTTGGTAAATATTTGCCTGCATATTTTGCAATTTTAGCGGTCACAAGTGGCATATTTAGATGTCGATGTAAATTAAAATTGTTCATGTACGATGGAGCCGATGTTATTAACCTTAAAATTTTGTTTTGTATTCGTTGGATTCTCTCTACATAGGAAGCTGGAACAGTGCCCCATAGCTGAATTCCGCAACACCATATGGGTTTTAAAAGCGACTTGTATATTAGAAGTTTACAATCTAGACCGAGTATAGAATTTCTACCAATCAGCCAATGTATCTGAGTTAACTTAAGTTTTATTTGTGTTAGTTTAGAGTCAATATCTAGAGATATTTTTCATGACACCTACATCTATAACATTCGGAACTTTTTGTATGTCCGTAGGCCAGTAAGTGGGCTCCCCGCTTGAAATGAAGTCCAAGCCCATTTTTGGAACTGTGTTGAACAACGCTCGACCTCTAGATTTAATAAGACGCGATCCCCAGAACATATGTTTTGCATTGTAGTCGCCAGTTGCTACGAAACAAGATCCAAGAGTTTTTTAAAAATCCTCGTATTGATCCTCAGTGATTGAAAACTTGAAAGCGGAGTAAATTGATGATATCATGAGATTTGAACAAAAATTTTCGATTCAAATATTCTTTGCTTGTAGATGGTCTTCACAAATGTTCTCAAGAATATAATGCTTGAGTCTTGACTTTATTAGAACTGCTGATGCTCCGCATGCTCTTCACCTCGGGTCCTTTGTATCATATAAGGTGTAGCAACTCATTTTAAAAAGGCTTCTCGAAGTCAAATAAGTTTCAGATACCAACATTATATGAATATTTTTTAGCGTGAGGAAGTGCTCAAGTTCGTTTTTATATTGGCAAATGCCGTTTGCGTCCCAGAAACATAATTGTAACGTGTTCATGGCTTGTTGACTAATGCCAGAAGCAGTGTGTTCTGTATTCGCAGCATTTCTTGCATCATGCTAGTCATATTTGTTGTAAAGTTGTTTATAGTTTGCACCAGATTATCAATAGTAGCTTCCAGGCGATTGAAATTAAAGCTTGCGTTTGCATTTGTTGTGTTAGTTGGTGGTGACAATTTTTGCATGGGAACTGAGTTGATTTTCACAGCGTCAGCATGTGTACGTATTTCCTGTTTGTGCTGGGGTTACTTTAGGCTTTTGACCCATAGTCTGTTTAACGAAAGAGTATACAGGACATCCTCTGTAGTTAGCAGTGTGATTACCTCCACAGTTACTGCACTCTTTTTCCTTCCGATCTTTCGGCTTATTGCAAATAGCCGTATTGTGTAATTCACCACACACAACACAAACAGTACGTAATTTGCAATAAGTTTTTGTGTGGCCATATTCTTGACAATTATGGCACTGTACGGGTCCTGAACGCTTGTGTGGTTCTTCAACTGTGATTTCCCGGTATAAGAGATATTTTAAGTTATAAATTGGATCGGTCTCATTTTTCTTAATTTTATATCATTAGGCTCCAGTTCAACGCGAAATAAAGGTTGGGGGATCTTCTCCCTATTTATTATGTTAGAGGCATTTTTTACCTTAAATCCTTTCAGGGTGAGAGTATCTTTTATTTCATCAGGAACAACGTAAGAATATATGCCCTTCAATACGATCTGTAGGCCTTTAGCACTCTTAAGGTGGAATATGTAGAAACTTGTTTTCATTTTTTCTTGTTGAACCTTCATAGTGAACAGACGTGTTAGCGGAGTTTTTTTTTTACATACTAAACAAACAAAAATACAAGCAAAAAAAATATTCGTAATAAGTACTGATTCGTAATAAGTACAGTTTTTGTTAAATTTGCTTTATTTGCATTAATAATATTTTTCGTATAAACTGAAACAACAAAAACAAACAAAAAACCACAAACAAAGTGACTGAGGAATACTCTGTATGAGTACCTCAAAAACAAAAAATTGTGAAGTGAGTTCTACCGGCAGAAATGCCTATTTTACTGTGAGCTCTGATATTCTTAATGCACAAAATAAAAATAAAAAATCGGATGACAGTCTTTTTCTAACGGCAAAGCCAATTTTACGTGAGCGATCAAATTCGCTTACTCCGATGCCAAGTAGTGATTCTCTAACATTACCGTTGCCTAGTACTTCTCTATTTAAATCAGCGCCATTATCCGCTCCGGGCTCGTGTTCATCACTGAACCCAGTTACCACTATAGACAATAATATTGAGAAACCTAAAGTACCTGTCGGAATGGACAGATATATCACAGTAGTAAAGCGCGGGCGAAGCCCAAATTCATCTAAAATCTCATCGGTTCCCAAGATATCCAGGGATAACGACTTCACAACAGTTAACCGTCAAAACCGTTTTAAAATATTGCAGGAGGACAATGACAAACCCGAAGCATCCTCGAAAAAAACCTCAAAACCACCACCAATCTATCTTAGACAAAAAAATTCTAACACACTTATTAAGAAGTTAATCTCGGTCATTGGTGAAAAGGCATTTCACATTGTTCCAATAAAACGTGGTAACATTGATGAAACTAAAATTCAAATATATGAAGAAAAGGATTTCCGCAAAATGGTTAATGAATTGGAAAAAAATAAAACAAGTTTTTACACATTCCAGCTTAAGAGCGCTAAAGGCTTACAGGTCGTATTGAAGGGCATAGATTCTTACGTTGTCCCTGCTGAAATAAAAGATGCTCTCACCCTCCAAGGATTCAAGGTAAAAAATGTATCCAACATAATAAACAGGGAGAAGATCCCCCAACCTTTATTTCGCGTTGAACTTGAGCCAAATGATATATTATTGAAGAAAAATGAGACCCATCCCATTTATAATTTGAAATATCTCTTATACCGGAAAATCACAGTTGAAGAACCACACAAGCGTTCAGGACCCGTACAATGCCATAATTGTCAAGAATATGGCCATACGAAAACTTACTGTAAATTACCTAGTGTTTGTGTTGTGTGCGGTGAATTACACAATACTGCTATTTGCAATAAATCGAAAGACCAGAGGGAAAAAAAGTGCAGCAATTGTGGAGGTAATCACACTGCTAACTACAGAGGATGTCCTGTATACTCCTTCGTTAAACAGGCTATGAGTCAAAAACCTATTGTAACCCCAGTTCAAACAGGAAATACGTACTCCGCCACTTATCCTCTAATGGCCCAACCAATCACTCCACAAGTATCGTATGCTGACGCTGTGAAGATCAACTCCGTTCCAGTGCAAAAAGTGTCACCACCAAATAATACAACAAATGCTAACCCAAGCTTTAATTTCAGTCGCCTTGAAACTACTATTGATAATCTGGTGCAAACTATAAACAACTTTACAACTAATATGACTAGCATGATGCAAGAAATGCTGCGAATGCAGAACACACTGCTTCTAGCATTAGTTAACAAGCCATGAACACGTTAAAAGTATGTTTCTGGAACGCAAACGGCATTCGCCAACATAGAAACGAACTTGAGCACTTCCTCACGGTGAAGAATATTGATATAATGTTGGTATCTGAGACTCACTTGACTTCGAGAAGCCTTTTTAAAATTAGTGGCTACACCTTATATGATACAAAGGACCCGAGAGGAAGAGCATGCGGAGGATCAGCAGTTCTAATAAAGTCAAGACTCAAGCACTATATTCTCGAGAACATTTGTAAAGACCATCTACAAGCAACAAATATTTGCATCGAAAATTTTTGTTCAAATCTTGTGATATCATCAGTTTACTCTCCTCCAAGATTTTCAATCAGTGAGGATCAATATGAGGATTTTTACAAAACTCTTGGCCCTTGTTTCGTAGCAGCTGGAGATTACAATGCAAAACATACGTTCTGGGGATCGCGTCTTATTACACCTAGAGGTCGAGCTTTGTTCAACACAATTTCAAAAATGGGTTTGGATGTCATTTCTAGCGGGGAGCCCACTTACTGGCCTACTGACATACATAAGATTCCGGATGTTATAGATTTTGGGGTCATGAAAAATATCCCTAGGGATTTTATTCATGTTGAAGCTTGACATGATCTCTCCTCCGATCACTCTCCCACGATCGTTACAATATGTAGCCCACTAAGAAGTGACTTACCTCACCCATATGTGAAGGTGATAAATCGTGTTAATTAGCTGGGGTTCAAAAAATATCTCAGTAGTCATTGTACGGAAAACTTCAGGCTTAGAACTCCCGATGTTATTGAACTTAACATTGCCAATCTTACCGAGAATATTAAACAGGCTGCTAAACATGCCACTACCTCCCATCCGCAGACTGGGTTTAATAGAATTTATTCTGCGGATATTGAACGTCTCGTATGTGAAAAAAGAAGAGCTAGAAGGGAATGGCAACAGCACAGATCGCCCCAACATAAAATCAGACTTAAAGAATGCACTAAACGACTCCAAGAGTTGCTTGCATTTGAAAAATCTGCTTCTCTTAAGAACTATCTGGAAGGTCTCGATGTCACAGCAGCATCTAATTACTCCTTGTGGCGCGCTGCTAAAAAACTTAAAACACCCGTTGAGTCTAAACCACCCCTGCGCACTTCTACCGGAGGTTGGGCTGAAAAAGGTAACATATTTGCTGAGCATATAAAACACGTATTTAACCCAAACTCATGTACTGGTGCTGTTGATTTGCCGAGTGTAGTTGCTCTGCCCCCTCGACCCATAAAGTTTAAGATGCGTGATGTGCTAAAACTAATTGCTGAAACCAACCCGAAGAAAGCTCCGGGTATTGATGGAGTTAGTAACAAGATGCTAATGAAGTTGCCTCGTGTTGCTGTTAGAATCCTGTTATTTATTTTCAATGGCATTTTACGACTGGAGTATTATCCACACAGCTGGAAACTTGCCATGGTCAAAATGATTCCAAAGGCGGGCAAAGATCTTACCAAGGCTGAGTCATATAGGCCAATAAGTTTGCTGTCAACAATTTCAAAACTCTTCGAAAAACTGCTCATGTCAAAATTGTCCCCAATTCTAGCTGATAATGGATGCATACCGGACCATCAATTTGGTTTTAGAAGTCAGCATAGCACCATTGAACAAACTCATAGATTGGTTCATTTCATAAGAAGAACATTTGAAGAAAGAAAGTATTGTTCTTCCCTCTTTATTGATGTTTCTCAGGCATTCGATAAAGTGTGGCATGAGGGCCTGATTTTGAAATTGAGGACATATCTACCAATGAACATTGTGAATCTATTGGAAAGTTACATTCTTGCCCGGAAGTTCACTGTCGTGGAAGGAGACTTCATGAGTGTGCCCGAAACTATCTCATCTGGGGTGCCACAGGGGAGTATACTGGGGCCAGTTTTGTTTTTGATTTATACCAGTGATATGCCTTTGAGCAGTAATATCCTCATTTCTACATTTGCCGATGATACAGCCTGCCTTAGTATGCATGAAAACCCTCACGAGGCTACCCGTTATCTCCAGGAATATATTAACCTGTTGGAACCGTGGTTGAACTTATGGAGAATAAAAGTAAATGAACAAAAGTGTGTTCATGTCACATTTACGCTACGAAGAGACACTTGTTCCCCCATTCGTATCAACAATCAAGTTGTTCCTCAACATTCACAGGTGAAATACCTTGGTATACACCTTGACCGACGGCTTACTTGGAAACACCACATTGACTCTAAGCTAACACAAATGAAGCTTAAATTAACCCAGTTACATTGGCTGATTGGTAGAAATTCTACCCTCAGTCTAGATTGTAAACTTTTAATATACAAGTCGCTTTTGAAGCCGATATGGTGTTACGGAATTCAGCTATGGGGCACTGCTTCAGCTTCCAATGTAGAGAGAATCCAACGTATGCAAAACAAAATTTTAAGGTTAATAACATCGGCTCCTTGGTACATCAAAAATTCAATTTTACATCGTGATTTAAATATGCCACTTGTGACCGCTGAAATTGCAAAATATGCAGGCAAATATTTAACAAAACTTGAGTTCCATCCTAATCCCCTTGCTCGTAACATCTTGAACTTTCCTGGACATATCCGCTTAAAAAAGAGGGATACTACGGCTTTAGTACGCAGCACTCCAGATGAAACTTTTTAAAAATATTTTTATGCTAAATACGATTCTTACGTATTATTAATTATAATCACTAAGTTTATGTCTGACACTGGTTGGGCCTAATAGTTATATATATATTTAAGATTTGAATACTTATTGTTAGTTCTGTTTTTTTTGAAGATACAATAAATAAATTTTAGCAAAAAAAAAAAAAAAAAAATTTTTTTTTTAAATTCATTAACCATTTTGCGGAAATCTTTTTCTTCGTATATTTGAATTTTTGTTTTATCAATGTTACCACGTTTTATGGAAAAATGTGAAATGCCTTTTCACCAATGACCGAAATTAATTTTATAATAAGGGTGTTTGAATTTTTTTTCTCAAATAGATTGGTGGTGGTTTGGAGGTTTTTTTGAGGATACTTCGGGTTTTTCGTCATCTTGCAATAGTTTAAAACGGTTTTGTCGATTAGCTGAGGTGGCGTCGCACAGTGGCTGAAAATCGTTTTTCATTGGCCAAAAGTCGAATTTTTTTTGTCACCGATTTTTAAAATTTTTACGCCATTTTGGAGATAATATATCCATATTAAGGTAGCAAAAAAATTAGGTTAAAATATTGATATTTGTGGGCGTGGCATGCTGTCAAACTCAACTGTTTTTGTTATTTCAGAAACATGTATTTTTTTTATCAGTTTTTTGTCTAAAATAAATGGTTACTACTCGCAAGCTATCATCGATAATGGCCTGCGGTCTTTTTTATAATGTTGGTAGGATAATAGTCTTTAGTTGTTGTAAGTGGTTACCGCTCTAGCGTTTAACATTAGAGGTGTTATGAAATATTTATGAAACTACTATATTTTTCGGAAATTTAAACTTTAGTGGAATAGAACTTCTAGGGAGCAAAAGGGAACAAGAAACGTATACCACCCGATGAAAGGCGAATGTGTCTTCTTTAACCCTATATATACTTTTGCACCCGCCACGACCCGCCGGTAGAACACTTTTTTAATTTTAATGAAATTACTCAAAAAAAAAATCAAATTACGATAATTTAAACAGCCCTATAATTACTCGTATACAGTGGTGTATTAAATTTTCCCTTTTTTGCCTAAAGGTTTATGTTTTTTACTTTAGACTATGTAAAACTAAAATAATTAAATATAATACCTGCGAAAGGGTTTAATGGCTTTGTTTTGATCAGCAAAAAAATCAGTCATAAAAATATTACAATTCGTTCTACGGTAAACATATGATCTCTTTCTAATATAACTGTTAGGGTCAGCCAAAGTCATAAATAATTTCACAATAATAATCGCGACATTAAACCACTAAAGATAAAAAGAACCCCATATTGGCGAAATACTAATTAGTTTTACCTGATATTAAGGTCTGGATAACAAGTGCAGTTTTGTTCAATTTAAGTACCGCCTGCTATGAAATTGAAGATCAATGTGTGAATAAAACTACGGATTCGATAAGGGATTACTCAATAATAAGTTAATCCTTAACGTGTACGTACGTATATTTACAAGTGATAAATCATAACAGACTCAAATAAAAAAAGGTGAGAGCTTCGGTTATAAAGAACTGGCCAAAGAGTATTTTAGAAATAAAAACCAGGAAGATGTTCTTACTTACGTTAAAATAAAATTAAACTTAAATTCGTGTAGCACCGAAATACAAGAACAATTATCTAATTTTGTAAAAGTACTAAAAAAACGCTACAAAGAAGTTAGCTGCAATAAACAAAAGTTTTATATAAAAAGTGAAAAGTGGTTAGAAGGGCAACTTACTGTCGCTGCAGAAACAGCAAAGCAAGATAAGGTTGGAAGACCATGCAAATCATTGGACAACTGCAGCGATAGATCTAAGAGGCGGAAACTTAAAGATGTTAACGATGCAATTGGTTGTACAAATATAAAAGAACTTTTCCTACATTAATTACGATCACAGAACCAATTAACAAAAGTGGATATCATTGCAAAAGTTATTAAAGCTAGACCAGTGAGAACAAAACGAATTCTTAAAAGTATACCAACTCCGAGCGATGCAATACAGTACACAAATGAGAAGCCTTATTTCTGGATTTGAAATTAACAAAATAGCAATATATTAAGCTCAGATTGCGTGCGATTGAAAAGGGCTCAAATATCTATCCAGCATATCATCACATAACTGCTGCTAAAATGGATTGTTTGCCATCAAAGGATACTATTACAATCACACCAATTTCCGCAGAGGTACAACTACAATCTCTACTTGATCACACAGCCGAACGCTTGCTACAATCAATACCAGGAAATGCGTTAAAGAAATATGGAAACACAAAGCTAATTCTTTTTTACAAATGGGGATGTGATGGTTCTTCGGGACAAAACCAATACAAACAAGTTGTATGTGAAAATATTTCGGACTCGGATATGTTCATGGTATCAATTGTACCATTGCGATTGAAAAAGATTTTGGAAGATTCGACTAGTACAACGCAAACAATGGATATTTGGAAAAATGAGACACCATCTTCTACGAAATACTGCAGGCCAATCAAATTTGAATTTAAAAAAGAAACTCGTGATGCCATTAACAAAGAAATTAGTGATATCAAGGCCCAAATTGCAACACTGCAGCCATTACAATTACAGTTAGATGGGCAGCAAATTGAAGTAAGCTACCAATTAGTCCTTACAATGATAGATGGAAAAGTAGGTCAGGCTTTGACTAAAACGAAGGCTGCATCCAGCTGCATTATATGCCAAGCAGCATCAACCCAATTAAACCAAGTTCCGACAAAATCATTAGATAATACCGATTCATATGAATTTGGATTATCACAACTACATGCAAGAATACGACTTATGGAACATATACCAAAAATCAATTATGATTTGGATTTCGGGTCTTCAGGATCCATAAGAAACAATGAAACCAACAAAGAGTTAAGAAGTTCAAAAAAGAAACATGTTCAAGATGAATATCGCAAAATTTGATTGATTATAGATCAGCCAAAACAAAGGTTAGGCACTACAAATGATGGCAATACCGCACAAAGATTCTTTTCAGATCCAGAAACAGCATCTGAAATGACAGGAGTTGATTTAAACCTTATTTTCAGATTTAAAATAATCCTAGAAGTACTTGCGTGCAATGAAGAAATTGACTCTAAACACTTTGGAGATTATGCTAAGGAAGCAAAAATATATACAACCAACTACCCATGGAGAAATATGTCTGCAACAGTTCACAAAATCCTTTATCATGGAGAAGATATCATTAAATATCAATTGGTGCCACTTGGAGATCTATCAGAGGAGGCTCAGGAAAAAAGGAACAAGGATTACAGATTTTATAGAGAGCACTAAAAAAATTTCACGAAATTCCACAAATGAAGATCTATTTAATATATTATTGGCAACGTCAGATCAGTTTATCTCCAATATTCGAAATAAATGGAAAGTGGAACATCGGGATTTAGATGAAGAAGCCAAAAAACTACTAAAGAACAGAAATAGCACAGAGAAAAATATAGAATATTTGCAATCAATATTTGTGTAAAATGAATAATAATTATAATTGCCTTCCATTGTATTAGTAAAAAATAATAGTATTAGGAAAAAATAATAATAAATAGAACCTATTTTGACAGCAAAAAATAAAAATTTTTTCTGCGGTAACAGCAAAATCTCCAGTTAATTTTACAATTTTTTTTGGGTGTAAAAATTTTTTTGAGTGTAAATTTTTTTTTTTGAGTGTAACATTAAAAAATTCCATTTTCACAAAAAACAATTATAATTGTTATTAAGTTCCAAATATAAAATTTTTTAATATGCAAATAAAAAAATAAACCCATATTTCACTCCAAAAGTTAAAAAAAATCAAAAGTTCAAGTTTGACCTAGAAGTCCTTAAAAAGTCCGTAATCAATTTTAATGTAATTGAAACTGAGTCAACCTGAACTAAATATCTATCCATTAAAAAAAAATTACTTCAATATTTTGATCGGTTCAAAAGTTACAGAATTTTGGCCAATGAAAAACGATTTTCAGCCACTGTGCGTCGTTATCTCTGGATATCTTGGGAACAGATGAATTTTTTTAAGAATTTGGGCTTCGCCCGCGCTTTACTACTGTAATATATCTGGCAATGGTAATATTACCGAATCACTACTTGGCATTGGAGTAAGCGAAGTTGATCGCTCACGTAAAATTGGCTTTGCCGTTAGAAAAAGACTATCATCCGTTTTTTTATATTTATTGTTTGCATGAAGAGCTTCAGAACTCACAGTAAAATAGGCATTTCTGCCGTTAGAACTCACTTCACAATTGCTTGTTTTTGTGGTATTCATGCAGAGTATTCCTCAGTCAATTTGTTTGCGGTTTTTTTTTTGTTGTTTCAAAGCAAATTTAACAAAATCAGTACTTATTACGAATATTTTTTTTTGTATTTTTGTTTGTTTAGTATGTAAAAAAAAACTCCGCTAAGACTTCTGTTCACTACATATGAAACCTTTATTTGAGTCGACAGAACGATCTATGTATATAATTCAATGGTTAAAGATTATGCCATATAAATGTTGACGGCGGCTACGTCTCAAATGGTTCATACCCTGTGTCCAATTTTGGCATACTCTCTACAATATATCGGCGGCTATCTCACAAATAAATTCTTTAATATTGGCTTTCAGTGCATCAACCGATGCGAGCTTGACCCTACAAACATGAGCCTTAGCATAGCTCCACAAAAAATAGTCTAAATGCGCTAAATCGTACGATAAATGCGGCCAATTGACCAGCCCAAAAGGTAAAATAAACTAAAAGGTAAACTAAAAGGTAAAATAAACCCCCGGGGGGGTTACTATGAAACTCGATTCGAAAGTATGAACAGTTCGAAAGTTGTATTCGATCCGAGTTTAAACTCTTAACATGTAACAGTTTGGGATCGAGCGAAAAGTGCTGCCACTGATTGAAATAACTTTGGCATTACTTTCGAATGTATTATTCAACATTGGCATCATTTATTACGCAAAATGTCAAAACAATGAAAATAAAAAAAAGTAAACAAGAAATATTTGTGCGTTTTAAAAATGGATGCGGTTGCCCTTTGGATGGAAAATGAAGACGAGCGATTGAAATGTAAAATCCTCAATCAATAATTGAACGTGTGTTTGGTGTATTAAAGGGAAGATTTCGTTGTTTACTAGCAGCACGAGAATTACATTAGGTCGCATAAATATTGAATGTATGCTGTGCATTACACAATATTTGTTTAAAGCATAATGTCGAACTACCTCCAGAAATAGTGAGTAATAAAGAAGAAATGGAATTGTCCTCAACAACTGCTTCAGATTCTCAAGACAGAAATCAGTTCTTAGCCTTAGCCCAAGCTTTAAGAGATCAAATAAAAAACAATTTATAAAATATTCATTTATTTATTTCCACTGAAGTTTTTACTAATTCATTTATAGTGGTTTTAGGAAAGAAAACAAATCTTAAATAGTAATATAACATACTTATATACTA
Source organism: Germaria angustata (assembly GCA_963681545.1). Classification (NCBI taxonomy): domain Eukaryota; kingdom Metazoa; phylum Arthropoda; class Insecta; order Diptera; family Tachinidae; genus Germaria; species Germaria angustata. Next base: position 77,654,307 of record OY812998.1, on the reverse strand, counting down.
GACAACAAGGGTAGATATAATTTATAAATTTCGATTTTTTTCAATTTCTAGCATCTCTCTCTTTAAATCAAGCTTTGTACGTTTTTGATTTTCTACGCTCAAATTCATTTCATGGTCGAATTTTCTTTTTGCAAGCTTATAATTTTTTTTTCTATATCCACTTGTCTTCTTTTGTGTCTAACTAAAGATTTTGAAGCACAATAGATCAGCAATGGTCGCAGTGCAAAAGGCCATCCTGGGCCAAACCGAATCACATTACATTACAACTAAATGGAGCGCTTGTGGTACTCCATTTGATCATTCAATTGCTTTTTCTGCAATGTCTGCTTTTTGGCACAGCGCGATTGAATTGTGATCGTCGTGTGATGGGCGTGCGGGTAGCTGACGAACAACGCGGTGGGGAAGAAGCAGACACCAATTCATCCATCTCCCTCGGATTATTTCTTATGCAGTTGAGCATATGTGCAACATCTTGCTCGACGTCGTTACTGCTTGTGGCCGTACCAGTGTCGTTGCCGATGGGGGGTACTGTTTTTTACACCAAATTTTCGGACACCACTCATACCACCAACCGCATCCTTCATTTCAAGTAAATCAATTACACCTTCATCGAGTGCGGTAAATGAACACATAATTACCGGGCCACCGCTTGTGCCCGAAAAATGACTGCGGTTCATCCGCAATAGACCTTGTGGGTCTTGTGATCTGCCCAAATACAACCATTAAATAAATTTATTTCCATTTATGGGTAAACTACAATATATATTACCTACTTTTTTCCAACCGACCACTTCCCGCATTGGTGGACCGGCTGCATTCAAATCTTCTGCCAATCGTGTCCATAAATTGTTGGTGGCTTGTTTGGCGTCTGTCCCTTTTATATAGCCCTTAGCCAACTGAGGATGCTCTGTCATAAAGTTGAGCATAATCTAAAATTGCCTTTGTTTCGTATTAATATTTTTCGTAGCATTTTTCCTATTGAAAAAGACATGTATTAATTTTTATCTATTAATATGCATAAATTTTACAAATACTTACATTTTCAGCGTTTGGTGTCGATCTTTTGATTTATTTAAGTTTTTTTATATTTCATCCGTTAGCTCTACATCAAACGAATACAAATGCCAACTTTCGAGCGACTTTGACATCTACACATCGAAGTACATAGTGATGCATATCCGAAAGTAGAGTACGAGTATACGATAATCGGATACGGCAACCCGAAAGTAGCAAATGTATTTACGAATTCGAGTTATTTGGTAGGAAAAATCTGTATCCGTAATATTTACCAATCGAATCGAGTTATATAGTAACCCCCAGAAATGAGCTTCGTCGTTGAACACAATTTTTCGATAAAATAAGTGGACGATGTACTTTCCTAATCCAGTATAAAATAAAATTCAACAATCTGCAAGGTTATTCGTTTCTAAGTCGATTCATTGTTAAATTATAGACCAAACTGAACATATTTAACAGTAACATGTATATATATATATATATATATATATATATATATATATATATATATATATATATATATATATATATATGTATATATATATATGACTCACGATAATGGTTTATTTTATATCTCTATTTTTGATTCTTAAGCCTTCTCAGATAATTTACCAATTGGTAGAATACAAAACTCGATTTTTTTTGCCACCATTATTTATTTGCAAGCGTGACTTGATGTGTAAGATTACAGCTCATTGAACACTTTGCCATCAATCATATACAAGACAGGAGCATTCCTTATTTTATGTCAAACATATGGCTTTGCCTGGGTTGTAATTTTTTAATTTGATCACTAATATGTTGCACTTCTCTTAAAATCAGATCACACATTTTCTTGGCAAGGGAGAATTTAATGGGTCGACAACATCTGCTTAAATTTGGACTAGGATTGCTGCATGTTTTAAGTTTTTGTCCATCAAAATTTGCATTTATTTGCAATATACCACCGATGTAAAAATCTTACTTCTATTAAATTAATTTTCTTCAGAGTTTCTTTTTGTAATTGGATTAATCAACGCCATCGCTGCCCATTTAAAAATTGCATTAATTTTTCTTAATCCGTGTATGGATTTTAGACCGTTAAGGTGTGATCAACCCGTCGCTGTAGTTTAGATTCTGGCTGAATTTCCGGTATAGTATTTTTTTCAGGACAACATGAACGCTTTGAGATTCTTATGCCTTGAGATTCTTATACTGTCTTAGCAAATTGTATTGATGCGCCGATAAATTAGTATGCGAGAAAGCGTTTGGTCCCGTGAAAAGATTCTAGACATTTAAAATTTTTGAAAAGCCGTGCCTATTGAGGGAGAATATATTGATTGTTTATTGAATATCTATGCTGATTTTCTTCCTCGCGCTGATCTTGATTTCATTTCTGCAGCCATTAATAAATGCTTATAATTGTTGTCACTCAGAAGCTCTTCAGCTTAAACTCCTATAGCTTTGTCACTATTTGTTAAAGTAGTTGCCCTAACATCAAGAAGAGAAAGAGGAAAACCCGGACGTTGTCCAGCTAATAAGCTTGGTTCCTCAAAAAGCGAGCTTTTTTGTGCCGCTATAAGACTCATTTTAATGCTTCACAAAAACTTTTAGTCTTACATAGGCGACGCACAGAGGAGCATTTTGGCTCTAAAACCGGACAAAAAGGAAAAAAATAAAACATACAAGAAATTATTGAAATTATTTTTGTTGCGTACCTGAATAAACGTGCCTTCAGAAAATTATAAAAAAGTAGCCCCTACCCACCGTTGCACTGCGCACGTTTAATTGCAATCTGAGCATCGTTCAGTACGCATGCATTCATTCTTGATCGGTTAGTGTTTTGACTTGTGTTTGGTGTCCCGTGTTTTGCAAAGTGAATATTAAAAAAACCCTAATGATGAAATCTGATAAACAAGGTATTTACTTAATTCTAATATATATTAATTAAAAATACTTAATATTGAAAATTCATTATTTGGGATATTCTCCCCAACTAATCGTTAGAAACAATTAGAGCTTTTGCAAAATGCATACAAAAATCAAAAGTTTGTTGTAGCTTTAGCTCTTCATATGCCGACATTTCATTGGTTGCTAAAACCAAATCGTCAGTGAAGTTTAAGCAGTTTGAAAACATTCAACCTCGGATGTTTATGCCACATAAATCAAATACAATATGAGAATTTCAATATTGCATATGAATTACAACAAATACATAATCATAGTAGGTTTAGAATGTTTCTATACAAACCAACACAACAAACAATTTACTCAACGTGAGTCTATTTTATTTTTCCCTCAACACCCATACAATTAAACGCCCGCTGGTCGTTAATGATTGTATTTAGTTGGGCAAAAAATGAAAAATAAAATCTTTATTTTAAATACTTAATATTGAAAATTCATTATTTGGGATATTCTCCCCAACTAATCGGCATATGAAGAGTTAAAGCCTTAGTGTGCTTAAAGCATCGTTATTAAAACACACCTGTATGATATTTGGGTATTTATATGACTTTATAAAAGCTTGAAAACATGTAATCATCATACAGCTAGGGTGATCTCTCGTTATTTCATTACGGGCTTACATCAATTAATAAAATTTTAATTAGTAAAAATATCAAATATTAGATTCCCCTAATTATGTCACACCAGTGCATACCTAAAATAAAGGTTTATTTATACAGGTCGCTCAAGTCTAGAACAAATATAACATCATTTGTGCAATTAATCTTCTACTGTCAAAAGCAGTTGGCTGATAGTAAAGGAAAACTTGCGAGAAAAATACATTGGCGCTTAAAAATTTTAACATATACAAAAGAAAACAGAAATACCGGCCAAAAATTTAAATAGAATAAGAAAAGAGTAAATATACTTTGACACATATAAAATGTGAACAAAAATTGTCACCTGACCTCCAACCTTAATCTGAATATATGGATCTAAATTATATGTATGTCAGAGACCTGCAACCGGTGATTAAAAAAAAATCAGATTAATCAAACACTCGAAAAACATGTCATTTTCGCTCAAACGTTCAAATATGCGTTTATCAACATTGTGTCTATTCTATTTTATGCTAAGCAAAATAAGGGTTGTTTGCGAACATGTAAATTTAATCTGTTGCCGCATGCCAGCTATTCAGTTTGAGTGTTTAAAAACTGTGTGTGCATGAATTTTTGGACAACTCTTCAAAGCACACATTTTTATTTAATCACATTCATGATGGAAATCAAAAACTTAGAGGCATTAATGCAAAAAGAATTAATGTGAAAAAGGCAAAAAATCAACAAGTGTACATTTATGCACAAGGTGCTGTGTGTTTATAGAATGGTTAGGCAACACGGTTGCCAGACTTAACAGTTTAATAGCATTTTTACGACGATACGCTGAAACAGATAATTAATCAAGAAATATATTTTTAAAATTATCCAGATTTTTACAATTATCATTTTGTAATTATATAGACATGTGTGTATATGTGTATACATGAAGGAGGTTATATTATAAGCAATGCGTTTTGTATTCTTATTTTTTGTTAAATACAGTAAAGTATTTTAAGCACTTATATATTAAACACTCTCACTGTCGCTCACAAAAATATAAGTTAGCCTAAATCTACCACAGCTACAACGGTGGTCGTGTAGCCATGTAGCCGTGTTGTCGTGAAAATAATCATTTTCATATAAACGTGTAAAAATTTTGCGCTGTTGAATAAAATAATGTTGAAACGGGTGTATTTTATTGTACAAAGATTTTTTTCTCACACTGAAACAAATAGATTTGTTGAATTTGCTTCGGTGCCGCCAACAATTAAAAAAAGCACCGAAATTTAAAAAAAAGCGCACCGCGCTCAGAAAAATACACTTAAAGACCCTTCTTTTTAAGTAATCTATGTACCAAACCAATAAAGCGGTATTATTCTTGGGAGTTAAAACCGACTTTAATTTCAGTAAAATTCAATAAAACAAACAAATTTGGCAAGGTTGAAGTATTTCTTATAAAAATAACAAGTTTTTTTGAATGAGTAAAAAATAATCCGATCTTTAAACGATTTTAAACCGAAAATTGCGATTTTTAAAGTTTATTGTAAAACCGACGTTTTTTGGTAACTTCGTATGGCATCCTTATTTCTCAACCACAATGTTTTAACAACCTACATACCTATACACTCAAGATTATGTGCCAGCATATATCATTGCATGATTTTTCTTAATATTCTTTGCAAAGAAAAGGCATGTTGAATAAATGCCATTCGTTTTTGTGTTTAATGAATGCAAACCCTCAAAATAGCTTCTGTGTTAAAATCTTGCTTGAAAAATTCATATAGGCATTTTTGTATTTGCCTTCCTAATGATTAACACAAATAAAGATTATGAGCGTACGCGCATGCTTGCTTATGTGTTGGTGAATAATTGGACACAAAAAAGTTATGCATGAGTGAAGGCATAAAAAACGTGATTTTTGCCTGTCTCTGATGTATGTATATGGCAGGTTGGAGCAAAAATTTTTTGTTTCTTAAACTAGAGATTAATTCCTATTATGGTACATTGGTGCATTGGTTATGGTCCCATTGGTAAAACTTGTAAAAACACAAAACTTTGTTCTAACTGTTTGGAAAAATTCTACTTAGGAGAAGAACCCCAAGAGACGTGCTCAACCAAAATCCTGCGTAAATTGTAAGGAACAAAATCTAAACTTTAACCACGCTAAAACTGACAAAAAATGCCTCGTATTCCTTAAAGAAAAGGAAACTC